>WEKY01051332.1:12976-26673 GCA_013390045.1 Picathartes gymnocephalus
GGCGGCGGGGCCGGAGGGGCGGGAGCGGGAAGTGGCGGCGGATCCCACAGCCCGCCCGCCGGGAATGGCGGCTGGTCCGCCCGCCGGGCCACGCAGGGCCCCATTCGCTCCCCAGCGACCTCCCGGGCGGTATCTGCCCTAAGCAGCTGGGTTCGGTGAAAGGCGTCCCTTCCCATGGCTAGGGGGCCTAGAACGAGATAAGCTTTAAGGTCCCTTCACAGTCCAAACATGGTTGATTTTTCCAGAGAACACGGAGGAGCCTTGCCAGAAAAACCTCCAAACCCCACAGAATCACGGAATATTCTGAGTTGGAAGGGATGCACAGAATGGGTCAGGTTGGAAGGGACCACAGTGGGTCATCTGGTCCAACCTCCCTGCTCAGGCAGGGCCATCCTAGAGCAGCACATGGCACAGGACTGCATCCAGATGGTTCCTGGGTAACTCCAGTGAGGGAGACTTCACAGACTCTCTAGGCAGCCTGTTCCAGTGCACGGTCACCCACAAAGTAAAGAAGTTCTTCCTCATGTTCAGGTGGAACTTCCTGTGCATCAGTTTCTGCCCATTTCCTTTCTCATCCTCTTGTTTAGCACCACCGAGAAGGCCTGGCTCTGTTCTCTTGCCACCCTCCCTTCAGATGGTGATAGATATTGATGAGGGCCCCCCTCCATTCTCAAAAAAACCCTCTCATATTTAATAATTCAGAGGATAGTTATATAACTTTATGATATGTTTAATTAAAACATTATGTCCAGAGAACAAACTACAGAACAGTATTAAGACTGTAAAATGTATTTTGATCCTATAGTAACATGCTTTAAGTACAATTGCACAAGCAGGAAGGCCGTAAGGTCATTAATGGTTAACAAAATACTAGCCGTTGTTAAAAAGGTGCCTATGGCATCCTCAAAGATAAGGAGAGGTACACAGAACATGATTTATGATCTTTAAAGGCAGTTTGTAAGTTAAAATATGACTGTCATCTTCTCAAAAAAAAAAAAGGTAATGGTATTTTTCCTGCTGTAATTGATGTAAGAGTTCTCTGCCGTTCTAGGGACAGATGAACAGTTCATCTGCATATAAGGGGAAGCTTAGAAAAAGTGAAATTTATGAGGAACTCATGGGCTCATGGATAAGCCACTAACATAGGCACTAGCTACCATGTTACAGCTTTTAGTGAGAAGAACTAAAATTATCACAGACAAAATTCCTCTTTTAAGCCTGGCAAGATGACAATAATACCCTGATTTCATTTGTTTACTATGATGATGGAAATATTTTTAGCACTTCTGGAAATGTCAGCAACCCAAATGATGGCATTAATTGCATTCACTATTAGGAGATGTTTATGGTCCACTTGATCAATTAGTAGGCATTACTTAGCATACAACAGTAGTAGCTACAAAGTTAGCTTAAACTCCTATCATTGGAGGATTAGAGTTTTAAATGAGAAGTCAGACCTTGTGTAGAACTAAAGTGGACTTTGTAAAAAGGCAGCAGAAATAGACTAAACCCCATTTTTGGAAGTTTTGCAAAAGAAAGTTTGTGGAAAACTAAAAGTAGCGCACTTTCTACTTCTGACAGATAAGACAGGATCTAAGACCAGAGAAGCCACATACGGTTTGATTTATGTATAGCAAAACTGGTTTATCTGCTTACTAGACCTATGCTAACATAGCTACAAAGCAGTTACAAGATCATAAATTGGTGATTTTTATACTGGGAATTGTTTTCTTGTGACATAAATTCCAACCGCTCCTGAGGGTATCTTGAGTGGATAAAGTGAAACCCATCCTCTTGCATTTTAGTCTTTAAAAGTTAGGTGTAGCTTGTCCATGATAAACAGAGTGCTAGTATTTCTGAAGATGTTATCTTTAGCTATTTTAGGACACAAAATGCCCCTTTCTGTTAAAACATGAATATTAAAGGGAAAGTATTTTTCTTTAGCGTTATTTGTATCCCTGGCTCATTCACAACAAGTTTTCTGTAGAGGTGTGTGTTGTTTGGGTTTTGCTGTTTTTAAGGCACAGGCCTGTGATATGTTTCTTTCTTTGGGGCAAGTTCCTTGATCAGTCCCGTTCTCAGATCCTCAGCTGGGGATCAGCAATGCACACAAATTGCTTCTGAGCAGGCCAGATCCACAAGTCTAACCTGTCAGAGACAAACGACACTGCCTGCAGCCCTGCCATTCCCCTTCTGCAGACCCAGTAACTGGAATTGAAGACATGATACAAGGGAGAGAAAGTGCAGGTAGTGGGAGCCTGATTTCGCCAATAGATCTGCAAAAAGAGCATTCCAAGTACAGTTCTGCTGGGATGTGGGCATCCTGGGACTCTCCTTTCTCCATCTGCTCATCACTAATGCTGGCTGGCATCCTCCCCTGAGGTTGATTACTTCTCTATCAGCCTTACTGGTGTCCAGATGTGGAACGGAGGTGGTGCTTCACTAAAGGTGAAGCACTGAGGACAGAGCCAAGCAACTCAATGATTAAGACCAGACTGAAGCCTCGTGCCTGAACTGGTTTGTGTTTTTTCTCCTCAAGGACTCGGCCTTGAGGGGCAATTTAATTAGAGATCAGCTCCTGTACACAGCCCGTAATTGATGGAAGTGTCCCCCCTATGCTGTATTTCAGTACCAAAACACAGATGACAGCCTGCACCTGAAGGCAGGTGCTCAAAAGTGTGTGGGAAGAGCAACTTCAGAGGGACTCAAATGACAGATTTTTAGATAAGGGTGGGAAAATAGAAGCAAATATAGGGAAGCAAAGGAAAGTCAAGGATATGGTAAAAACAGGCCCTGAGGAAAGCTGTGAGGGGACCAGCCTCAAGGCTGAACAGAGGCTGAAGAAGGGAAGACTGGAGGAGTGAGTGGACACCCTCACTTTCCCTTGTGGTTTGGTTCCTTTTGTGCTGGGAGCCGTGCATGTCACTTGTAAACAAGACTGTGTCAGGGAACCCGAGCACCCATCCTTCATTTCTGCTTTATTGCTTGAGTCAATAGAAACAGCGCAGTGTTTGCTATCTGTGTTAGCCAATCTAAATTTCAAGTCACTCTCACCTTTGCACTGAGAAGGACTGATTTTATAAAACTCCATTGCAGTTTCATTAGTTTCATACTTTGGGACCCAAATATAGTCTCAATTCCTTTGGGTTTCTTTTTGGTTTGTTTGTTTGTTTTAAAATATAAAACTTAACACATTTCTAATAAAAACATGCTACTCAACAATTCTGCAAGAGAACTAGTAATGCTGTGGTGCAGCAATAGGTGTGAGGCTACCAATATAGAAAGAGCGACGTCAAGATAAATGATTAACCACTGTCATGTTTATGTACATTGTATTTAGCCAAAAAGTAATAAGCTAAAGTTCAATACAAAGTGTGAATCACATTATAAATTGAAACCTAATTAACATCAAGATTATCTGGAATCTATGAGCCTAGCTCTTGTCAAAGCACAATCATTTTTAATTATAAGAAAATTAGAATACTGTACACAAATAGTATTTCAATCACGAAGAGGTAAAGTAGGTTCATAGCTCACAGGAATATGCTGATGCAATAAGCTGTATATTGCATCAGAATTTCAATGCAAAGCATTTAACCTGCACTGATAGGACAGGCAGCCCATAGCCCTAGTCATGCAGCTCAGTTGAGCTCCAGCAAATAATCAAAGTAGATATGAAACATCAAGGTATTTCTAAGTCTGTGTTGTTTTATATAAAAGGAGTTTTATCTACAGACTGCAAACGTAATTTAAAAAAAACACCAACCAACCAAGCAAAACACATATGTGAATATCATATTAACCAGTAAAACATTCCTAACACTGTTAGTAGCATGCACATACAGTGCCATGGGTTGTGAAAATTGTAGGGCTATAGCAAAGTAAACCTCCACCACATTGACTACTGCTCCAATTATTTTCAAATCACCAGCTCTATTTGAAGGCTTCAACTTGTGAATTAGCAAGAGTTGCACATACAGTCTGCATTCTTTTGTATTATAGTGTTATAATTATTATTATGATAATGATTAATTCTTCACTTACCGCAGGTAGCTGTTGTTACTGGTGGGATACTGGTGGTGGTGATAATGTTCAGGCTGGCTGTGCCAGAAAAGCATTTTGGAATGAGGTGAAGCATTGTGCTCAGCTAAGAGATGGTCACTGCAGTGATGGGAGATAAGAAAGAGAAAACAAATACGCAGGTTCAGATTACAGTTGCAGTTGGGTTGCTCTCAGGCCTTTATGTTCAGCTGCTGCCAGCAAGTCGTCCCTCTCTACAGAAGAAGCAGGTAGCCAATGTCTTTGGCTGCTCCCCACGTGCTCTCCTGCTCCCCAGACTCACTGTGCTGCTGCTGCCCAGGGGCAGGACTTTTTTACTACCAATGTGACACAAGTGCAGCTCAGACCTCACCAGCATCCCTGTTTCTCTCCTCCTGTCCCTCCACACTGTCCCAGAGTGTCACTGAGCAAACCCTGTGTTACAGAGCCGGAGAAAGGGCTGTTTCACTGCACTTGGCCTCAGAGAGGCACCCAGCTCCCTCTTCACACAGTCCAGAGACCTTGAACACTATAACCTGCATAGGCACGACTCACTGCAGAGAAAAAGAAAAAAGGTGGAATACACAAAGACCTCTTCAAGGGAGCAAGATGCCTTCTCAGCAGTGTCTAGACTGCATCCTTTTTGCCTGTTCATTTCATTCTGGTGGCAGGCAGACCACAACCTTATAGTTACCCTCTCGCCATGAACCAAGATTAAAAAAAAAACCCAACCCAACAATAAAAACACTGTCAAATAGCCAGAAAAATATTTACTCCAACACCCACCCAACACCACCCCTCACACCCACACTTCAGGGAAAAATCATATTCAGATGGAAACCAGCTGCTTGGTGCACTTACGTCTCAGTGCCATTTGTTTTCTGGGATTTGCAGCCAGGATTGCAGTATCAGTTTTAAAACAAAATAGTACTGGTTGATCCTACAAAGACCTTGACACTCGGAAATAAAAGGGGGCACGCATTCAAAATCCTCATCTGAAAATAGTTACCTGCAGAGGGCACCCATTCTGTTTGAATAGGAAGGACTACTGACAAATAGTAGTTCATTGGTAGCTTTGTTTCTTTTGTTTTTTAAATACCAGCTCATTTTATAAAAAGATGCTTTTAAAAGATATTACAATATTGTGGCAGCATACAATCTATGAAAACCAGAACATCAGAGAGCAAGATTCTGGGAAACAAAAAGGAGTTATTTCATATTAGCATGCTGATAATAATACGTGCAATCAAAAAAACTTCAAATAAACATAATTGATTGGGGCTTTTTTAAGTGCATCTCAGGCGATTCTCCCTTAATTTACTCTACTTACTTAACATCAAGCAATGCAAACAAAAAGGAAAGACCAGAATCATAGAACAGCTTGGGTAGGAAGGGGCATCAGAGATGATGTAGTTCCAGGTTGTTCAAAGCCACAGTCACAGTTTGAATCAATTCCCCCTTGTCCTGTCACTATGTGCTCTTGTAAATAGTCTCTCTCTGCCTTGGGGGCTCCCTTCAGGTACTGGAAGGCTGCAATTAGGTGACCCTTAAGCCATCTAATTTCCAGACTGAACAAACCCAATTCTCTCAGCCTTTCCTCATAGGAGAGGTGCTCCATCCCCCTAATTGCCTTGGTGGCCTCCTCTGGACTCGCTCCAACAGGTCCATGTCCTTCCAGTGCTGGGGGCCCCAAGCTGGATGCAGCACTGCAGGTGGGGTCTCACCAGAGTGGAGTAAAGAGGCAGAATCATCTCCTCAACATATAATAACATAGAATAAGAGTAGAGGAACTGTAAATGTGGGATGAGAAACAAACACCCACATGTGATGCTATCCGGGAAAGCAGACAAGAATTAGGACTGCTGCCTTAGCAATTCTGAGAGATTATTCTCCAAGAGGCATATAAGTACCTCAAGGAGGGCTGTTAGGACACAGATCTGCTTGTGTACACAAAGTGATCTTTGCTCCAGCAAGGATGAGAGCTGGATGAGTCTTTTCAAGGTTAGCTGTTCCTCTTACATGTCTCTGTAGCCACAGACTTGTAACAAGCCTCCTCCCTGATGTAAGGGGCTGCATGTGTCCCAGTGATTGCTGTTGTATTTTTTAATTATTTTGATTTCAGTTACTGTAGGAAAAGAATATATATCCTGGTATCCAGTTTGCCCTATATACCGGTAAGTTGTAAAATAAAGCTACTCTGTCTTCAGCCCTAGATTTCAGCAAAGGAGTTAAATGTGTGCAGCACATTTATTTGGAAGCTCCATTTCCCTTTGTGCCGATTATTCTCAAGAAGAGAACTACACATCCCACAAAACACTTTCACAACCTTCCCTTGGGATTTACAAGAGCTTCCTATAGAGAGGGCAAGGCATGTTTTGTTCTGTGACTTGTATTTCTGTCAAATGGAAAGGGTAATACCACTGATTCCCTTTCACTCGAAGAGCTCTACCACAAAATGGCTCCCACCTCTCTATGTGTAGCGCATAGAGCTCATGTGGCTTTAAATTGTCCAACACTTTCTTCCCCTCCCCAAACCAGCCTGTTGCTTTTGACAGATGCTCATTTGTCAGAATGCAAATGGGTACACTGCTGTTTTATTAGTCTTTTTTTGTGAAGTCCAGGAGACAACTTGGGAGCAAAAGCAATTGAGACACTTGTTTTCTATCTAGCATGGAATTTTAGAATTAATTTTGATATTTTTAAACAACACAAGCACCACATGTCATGGTTGCAGTTTTGTTCTTAATATCAAGACAATTTGCTGTCACTGAAAATAACCACCCTGGGGGACCCCCGGAAAGAAGTTGCCGATTCAGCTACTGGTCTGTGTTCAGCCCATGTATTCTGAATGCAGACAGCGAGAGCTTTAGTTCTCTGCTTTCAGTTCTCTGTCATTAGCTTGCCCAGCTGTTCCCAGAGCCTTGACTCTCCTGACACAGTAACAGGCTGTAATTAAACACAGGAGCCTCACAGCAAATGTGCCCATTCAATCTCCTACCTTAATTTGATTCTTCAAATACTACCCTTATGCAGACAAGTGAGTCATAATATCCAAAAAACTGCTGCCTCGAGGAGATGGGGTGTTTGTAGGGAGGATGAGATAACGGCAGCTCTTCTCATCTAAGTACCTGCTTCTTACAAAAGGCACAAGTCCAAAGGACTGTGTGACAGGTGCCCCTCATGGTATGCAAATTATTTCATACTTGACAAGAGTGTGACCACAAAAGCTGCTGCTACAAACCATCCTATCCTACTGTGACCACTGTTCCTGATGGTATAACAGAAGCAAAGCACAACTAAGTCGTGTGGACTTCTATGCAAAAGCACTGTGAAAGAGGCAACTTGCCTTTTTTTACCCCTCCAAGGGTTGACAAGGTGATTATCAATCATAGATGCTTTGAGTTCCTTGTATGGGATATAGTAGACAGAACATGTAGAAAAAAAAGTTATTATTCAAACTAATTATTATTCAAAATAATTCAATGTTTCTTTTCTTTGCCCTATTCACAGTCCTGTCTTTTGGCTGATCTCTGTGGCAAACAATATACGAGTACGGGTTCAAGTACACTAACTCAGTTTTTAAAATCAGAATAAACTTCGCAAGTTATGTCTAAGTCTGGTATTTTGCCTTGTGAAACACTGTATATTCCCCACACCCACACCTGCTGCCCTTGACTAACCTCTAGACATAAAGGTATGTGGTTACACGGTCCTTCAAGTTTGGGGACAAATAAGGTGAGTTTTTTTACCTTGTACTGTTTATTGTTAAGAGGCTATTTTTTTTTCTTGCTTTATGATCTGCACAGTAAGTACACAGATGCCAGCAAAGCAACACTGTATACACAAACAACAAGACATTATTTATTTAAAACATCTCTTGCTCTAAAGCTTGTGTATGGCATGCAAAGTCCAACCTGAAATTTAAGGTGGGGAGGCTCATGTTTTGCTAATGGGTGGATATGCACTGAAGTTAAGTACTTTAGCATATGGTACCTGATAACTTTATGGGATTTTTTTTTTCCATTCAAAATGATAAGATCTCCTAAGGCAATGCTCAGCTTGCTAATCTTTTTTATAGTGATCAGACTCCTCATATAATTTTTGTGATTGCTCTTCTGAGAACTACAACAAATGACCTTAAATAGTGGTATTATAACTGGTTATATATAACCAAATGTCATCTTTCCTCTTTGAACAAGTAAAAACTGTTCTACAGAAAACACATGGAAAAACCTAATCAGGTACAATATAAGACACTGTGAATTCAGTATCTATTCTGAAAATTTTATTTAATGGAAGGTTTTGCTGTCCAGTGATGTATAGGGTCACTGCTGACAGCCTGAGAACATGTTTGTAGAGTGCAGCAAAGGATGAGCAGCAATGCCCCCACATGTTCTCCATGGCCACCTGCCACCTTTAATCTGGATTCTTGGATGATTCTAGGTATTATAATTTGGGCCCGTTGAATGCTGAAGCACTGTAAGGACTGCTGCATTTACCAGTCCTTCTTCTGTGATTCAGAACCCTTGAGAAGCAGGCCTGCCAACAAAAATAAAGGGGAAATCGGAAAATCCACAATGAACATTTTTAGCAGACCTCTTAATTTGCAGCAGAAGTCTTAGGACACTGCCAGCATAGAGACAAGGCAGCACATCACAGGGTATCTGACCAGAACTCTGCTTGATGCGTAACACTGCTGAGCATGCTAAATGCTTCAGCAGCCCCTTGTGATCATTTTGATGAAATAAATCAGGTATGTAGCAGACCCTGTGCCTGGACTTGCTTCAGTGGCTCCTTGATACGAGCAAGGCACTCGTAGAAGTAACTTCATATGTAAAGGAGAAATATGCATTGCTTCCAATGCTCAAGTGCCATGTTACAAAAAACCATAGATTTGGCTACTTCTGAAGAATGCAAGATATGCTCCTTTACTCATGGGGTCTTATCCCCTTTTAAGAAAATCTCCATTGCAAGGTATTCCTGGTCTCTAGTTTATTCCTTCAGCCATATTCCTCACACTACCTACTTCCCAATTTCAGGATGCAGTAAGGTACCAAGGTATTAACTGAGGAACACATTTCTTACTGACTTCACATCTTCCAAGATGGAGCACAGCAAGTACTACCTTTGCTTTCTTCTGTTTCATCTGCTGCCTTTTAGGAAGACCATGGCCTACAAAGAAACCTATCACACGGAGATCATTTGTAGGCACTGAGATTTAGACAGCATCACTGATCAGAGAATATTTTGATTTAACCCATCACATCTTACCTGAATCTAAACTTAAGTTAGCAGGTTTTTATGATGGTGGCAAAGGGTGAGTCCATTTTTTTTTTCGACTACTCAGAAGTCTGTAAAGGTGGACAAGTTCAAGTAGTTGTTATTCTGCTATTCTGTGCTTCGTAGCCTAAAAACGGGTATTTGGACTCCCAGACTGCTGTGGCAATGTAGACTGCCTGCCACACAGAAAACAGAGCTTGGTTATTTCTCAGTCCTAATGGACTGACTCTCTTTTACCTGTGGCTCTGAGGCAGCTTTGGTACCCTGCCAGTTCTAACATTTTCTAGCATTGGGCTGGCTTGGCTTTGTAAATAAAATAAAATCCTCCAACATCAGTATTTTCCTCTCAATTCCCAAAGCAGAAAGCAAGACACTATGTATTCCAAGAAAATCCCCTCCCTAAAAACATTACAAATAACACAGGGGCTTTAAGGTTTTTAAGAACATAAGCTGCAACATACAAGCGGTTAAATTAAGTATATACACCATATCTTTCTCCTCCTAATTTCTATCAACCCTGCATTTCCCACCTCCTAACAGGGCAAAATTCTTCCTATACGGCACATTTCTGAGAAAAGGCAGCCTCTGATGGTATCAGCTCTTCAAGTGAGGTTTTAAAATGCTTAAGCTGGCACTTTCTGAACAATCAGGTAATATCCAATTTAGATTTCTTCTCTAACGCAGGTGCAGGCTATTTAAATAGTGATGCATGAAAACTTCTTAGGGAAAGCAGATAACTTTGTCTTGGAAAAATATTTCAATTGATTAGTTGGCCAACATGGCCACAGTTGTCATCTGAAAGATCAAAACCAGCATCAAACAGATCAGAAATTCCTTACGTAAGATACAACCATCTGTAATTACATTTACTACAGTGTAAAAATGTTTTATCTGCATCAGTTTAAGTTGTGCTGAAAGGACACAAAGTAACAGCCCAGAAATTACTGTTTTTCCAGATTAGAGGCTTTTTGCAGTTGCCCACTGTTAGTTACATTTCAAATGTATTGTATCATCCTAGTACATAAATTAATTAAGCCTTTTAAAACATGCTGATCTGCAATTTTAAATGAAACGCACATCCATTCCCCTACAGGCTTGGACTTGAGCTGTTAATCCAAGCTGAAATCAGTAGTTGCCTTGTCTTCCTGGTACTTTGACATGAGCTATTCGTGCTCAGGCTCAACACACTGTGCTAAAAAACAGGTGGGTTTTCTTGTATTTCCTCCCCCACCACTGCCCCCCATACAGACAGACCCTCACAGCCCAGGACAAGCATTCATTCCTTCTCTGGCACAAGTTTGTGAGCCCTGGGTGTTGCTAGAAGACCAGTCTGAGATTATTCCAGACAAACCAGATATGCAAACAGAGCAGGGAAGCTCCCACAAAACTACTCTGCTGTTCCTAGGATAGGCAGAGATGAATAGATGGTGAGGGAATACCTAAATCAGTCCAGCTGACTTCTGAGAGTACTCATCTACTGCATAACTTAAATCTGCATATTTAACTGCTACAGGTGTTGGACAGACAGGCACTGCTTTTGAATTTATCCTGACATAAGGTTAGCAGAACCATCTCCTGGTTGTAATATGAGTTTACAGAGGTCCAAAGATGAGCACTGGTGGACAGTATCCTGACCCAGGACAGGAAGGATGCCGAAAAAGAAAACTTGTAAAACTTTGATGCCCAAGACCAAGTTCTGTTACTTTTTTACCTCCTGTCTGACATAAATATTTTTTCCAATCTTACTCCCTCAAAGTATCTCCACTAGGATCACTTCTATCTATCTAAAATACATCAAAGTTACAGAATTTTTCTATTCAACAGAAATCACATAGTGTTCAAAACTGCTTGTGAACTGCTTAGTAAATACACTTATCCTAAAATCCCATCAGCAAATGAAGAAACTTCTTTAACTGGGATAATCCAAGCTGCACAGCTTGGAAACTCTGAGCTCTTAAAGTATACTAAAACACAGTAACAAACAAAATATAGAAAAAGAATTAAGTGAAGTTTGATTTTTTGCCAGACCAGCACAATCAGTTTCTCAAACTTCCCATATTTCTGAAAATCTTCTGTGTTTCAACAAAAAAAAAAAAAGAAAATATATATAGATTATGAAGCAAATCTTTGAAGTACATACTTTTAATGAGCTGGAAAACTCATGTGTAGGGGGAATTTTAAGACATTTTCTTAAGTGAGCACAGTATGAATATTGACGTTTATCTTACCTGGAAGTAGACTGCAATGGCAAAACTCCTAAGTTTACTGTTTTAATTCAGAGAAAACAACAGTTTCTGTTCTCCAGATAATCCTCCAGTTCCGAACTGCTTATTCATCCCCATCATATTTATGTTTATTGTCTTTTCTGTGTTTGCCTAACACAGTGCAAATTACCACAGCCAGTGGAACCGTTCTCACTCACCTCTGATAGGGAGTAACTTGCGTAATTCAATAGATTTCTCAAAATTATTTTCTTTTACGATTGTTTTCAAAGGGATGATGTCACATTCAGTGTTTTAATTCCTTTGCTGAAAATTCAAACTCTGAGCAGTTTGAGCCTGCATTCTCAATAGACTTTTTTCATGGGTATGTTTGTGAATTTACTTAAATGTTTAAACACACATAGAAACTATGAAGAATATATAAATGTTTCAGGATCTAGATGTTTGTTCTTTTTGCTCTGTGACTCAGACCACAAATAATAAACACAACTCAATCTGTTCCAACCTTTATCTTCAAAAACAAACAAGCAAGCCAACTCAGGAAAATTTACATGATCACCTCTCCTTTCAATTTACATTTATTATCCCAACTTCCTTGCTAAGACTTCATCTGAACATAACGTGTTATTCAAAATTCTTTAAAGCAAATGACACCCAAGTCTGAGACATCCACGAGATCCATCTCCCATCCTGATTGTGCATGTAGCTTTTCTTCTCCATCCTCTTTTTTAAAGCCCAAACCCAACCTTTAAGGATTACATTTCAGTATTCAAATGACTGCAATGACCTATCTTCACAGGGTATTAGAAGGAACATATAGAAACCCTGTCTGAAAGAACAGCAACTTATAACTGGCCTAATTTTACCCAGATCTTTATGCTAATCCATTAGAGAAACAACCTCCAGCAGGAACATAAGGCATGACTAATCATTGCTTGAATTTAACTGAGCTAATATCTCCTTATAATATAGGAAATGAAGGCAAAAAGCAATACAGTGAATCTGATAAAACTGGCTGCTGTGGAAATAATTTTCTTTCCAAATTCTTACATTCTGATGGCTTCATGTAATATAAATAGATTCTATCTATTTACAAAGATAGCAACCCCATCTCTGCTGGAAACAGAACTAGTCATATCATAAGTAAAATATTCATTTAAATATACTGCACTGAGATTTTTAATACATGGGATATCTTCGCTTAAAACATTTAAAGACAGCTTAAAAGCAAATCTGATGAACAAACTTCTGGTAAATATCTTCCTCCCCCCCTACCTGGAGCAAAATTTTTCAGTCACATAGGGGATAAAAAACATATCTTTTGTTTACATGTAAAAAAACTAGGTTTCATCCAGAATATATAATGTATGTTTCAATAACTTATATTTTCAGTATGAAATAGCATCTTCAAAAAGATGACAACTAACAGTCATCTTGCAATGATTCTCTGAAAGTAAATATTACCTATACAAAATGCAGGAATAACATGCAGGGCTATTAGGCTTAGAATTTGTGCAATTTTTTAAAGTGACCTTTTGTATAATTAAAGTGTAAAAACGGCAAGACTGTAGACTGAAACATTTTTTAAATATTGAAAAAAATGTAAACAATGTATAATGTACAAATAGATGAAATAATAAACAAGAAACCTGCCTAGATGAAGGAAACTGTTAATGAAGATTCTATTCAAATTTTAAAAAATTTGTCTAGCATACCTATATTCACAGCATGTTCTTAAATGCCAAGTCAGATTTAGTAACAAGACTATATAAAGAAACATCATTTGGACACACAAAACATGAAGATTAAGATAATTTTTTTAAACCAACATTGCATGAATCACATTTATAATTTTTCTTATAGCATGTGATCAAATAGAACAGAAAAACCAGAATGTATACATTGCTAATCTTTTAAGTAATGTTATGTACATTTTATTGCCAGTATATGCACAATGGTAAGCATAGAACTATAAATACACAATGTAATTAAACAGTAGAAAACAACAAGGATGTTACACATAACGAAAGAAGGAGGAGATACTATTTTCTTGATGTAGCTGCTAAAAAGGGCTAGCAACGAGTTATGACAGTCTTGGGTTAAAGTCTTTACATGTATTTCTACAACTTTTCCTCCAAATAAATCTCTGCAATGGCA
>WEKY01051336.1:0-13295 GCA_013390045.1 Picathartes gymnocephalus
CTTTTATGTGTGCACACTTTTGCTGTGGGGCCCATTATAGTACATTGTTATTCTGGCCAGGAGTTTAAAAGACATTATGAAATGTGTTAAATAAAAATTTATTTCTGGAAATTACTCTTTGTAATGAATTTAGAGGAAATAAAAATACCAAGTTGTGCTTCCAGGTAGGAATTGCTTCCAGGTATGGTCACTTAAAATAATTTTTCCATAGGAACAGATTATTTCTTTGAACTGTTCCATTGCCATTTTTCTCTGACCTTGCTCATCATTAATTATTTGATAGAAGTTGTTTGGTTTGATCCAGTTCAGTAATGCACGTGGGGAAAACTCTTAGTGATGCTTATTTGCAATTCTGATTTTTTTCAGTTTTAAGGTCATGCAATGAAATCAGGTTTATATTCTTCATGTTCTTGTTTAGATTCAGAACAGTGCAGAGTAGAAATCTGGCAAACAGTTACAAGGAAACATCACTGTGTAGTAGCTTGAGGATGAGATGGGAAACTAACTGTGATGGGCTAAATTTATTTGGTTTTTATGTATTTAAGAGATGGATGGTAATGAGTGAAGTATAACATCTGGTTTTGATAATATTCTTTAAGCAGAGATACTGATGAAGAATTGTTGAAATGCTTCAAATTAGCTATCGAAAACCTGAGTAATGTTAGAACAATTAAATTCCACTAGGAATATTTAATAAACCTGTTTCCATCATCCAGCTCTCACACTTTTTTAAAAAAAATATGCATTTAAAGCATTAATGATGTTAGTGTAAGCTTTTAGATTCTGTCCTGTCACTTCTTAATCTCTTTTGCAGAAAGAATATGGGACTCTGTGATAGAATGTTCTTGTTTCTATGTTTTGTTCCCTTACAGAATTACTCTAAATTTCAATTTTAAGAAAACAAGTGTGTGTTCAGGCTGCCTGGTATTCGATTCCATATAGGCTTTCAGAAAAAGTCTATTAGTGCTAGATGGGAGAGAAGAGAATTTCACTGTTTCTTGGTGTTTAATTTCTAAATGCTTTTTGTATTGTAATTTCTCAGAGAACCATACAATTTTGGTTTTGTTATTCTTGGGGTTTTTTTCCTGCCTGCAAGTTGTCAGTGACATAGTTAAAAGTGTGCAGTCCTGCATGTAGCTGGGAACCAATTTCTTTTAAGGAATATTCGCCTTACATGCAGTGATGTCTCTCCCCCTCCATTTCATAGCACGCGTACAGTGACTGTTTCTAGTCTGATGTTTACCAAGAACGTGCGGTTATAAGTGAGGAAGAAAAGGAGGAGTAGGTGTGGAAATTGGTATATAAGAGGTTGCAAGAGAACAATATGATGTTTATTGTCTGTTGTTCTTTTTTTTTTTTCTTTCCCCAAGCAATAGGGGTACAAAAATATACTTCTATTTGTAAGGGGAGTGTTAACATAGAAGTAGAAACTGGCAATAAGCTCGCACCCCTTGTTACTGTCAGAGGAATGGAGACCCCCCCCCCTTAGAAGGGGTCTTCTGTGGATAGAGATTCATATAGTTATAATGTGATTGCCAGTCTTGTAGACTGGAGAGGAAATTATATTTTTTAAAGAAAGCTGAAAGAAATGCTAGCAATATTAACATCAGCCATACTTTGTTGTTCAAGCAATTCAGTGTAAAGAAATCCTTGATGGAAAGTGACCTAAAGGTTAGTCTTGAGTTAAGTTATTGGAGTGAAACATCAGAATTGAGGCCTGACTGAAAAAAGGGCTCCTAGAAGTTTCTTAATGTTTGTTGGCTTGGTGCCTGGATAGGTGTTTGGATAAGATAACAGAAAAAAGTGTAGCTAAGTATATGGGGCAAGATAGAAGGTATTGCTCATGAAAGCATGAATTGAAGAGGGCTGAAGATAGTTTTACTTTTGGAGTGATCCAATGGACAGATACATAGTCCATGAATATTGGGGAACTGCTTAGTCCTGATGAAGGAGCCTGAAATAAGTATAAAGAGGGTGGGTGATTTCTTTTTTGGTATGTTTGTTGCGTTTTGGGTTTTTTTCAGTCATCTTTGTAATTGCTTGTGTGTTTCTGCTGTTGGTTTAGCAGCCTCTACCAGACTTGCATTGCAGCTTGCTGCATCTGATTTCCTGTCATTACAGCAGTCTTTTTATAAATAGTGTCTGTAACCTGCACCATTAATGCTACAAGAAAACGTTCTCTTGTTTCTGCATTCACTCTCTTAAGATATTTACAGCCAGGTTTATAAAACAAGCTTTTAGATAGATTGCTTTTACAGCATTTTAGCTGGGTGAGTAAAACACAGATCAAATGTGATCAGATTAAAACCATAGAAAAAAGCATGAGCAATTTACTTATTAGATGGAGCTGAAGTAACAAGGGAGATATAAAGGCTGCATTGATTTGAGTTTGGAGAAGGTGAAGGGCATGCTGGTCACTGTGGCAGTGTTCTGCATATTTCCAAAAACTGTTCTCTTCAACGTACAAAGGCTGTTTCCCTAATAGTAGCTGACCATAAATGGGACTTCAGTCATTATGAGTGCATCATAACTTCAACTGGAATTATTTAATACAGCAGTTACCTTAAAATCTGCACATTTACCTTTGATATTTCTTGTGGCATGGACTGTATGTAAGGTTGCAGTAGGAAAAAATTTTTCATAAAATCCATTTTGGCAGAATTTACTCTGAAGAACACTTGCTTTATAAGTGTTTTGTGGAAAGCCAGTGTGATACTAAGTTAAAGTTTGTATTGGAGAATTGTCTATGATATGTTAAACGTGTGCTCTGTCAGAAGAAAGGAGATTTGAAAAAAATATGTATTTAGCTAGTACTGGTCCAGCACTATAACGGCCTAGTATTTGGCATCTGAATCATATTTCACATTAAGTTGTCTTTGAATATTTTCATAAGCAAGAGAGGCAGTTTATTTTGTGTCTCATGGTTCTGAGTAGTCTTTGGGAGATGACACATTGTTTACTTTGGTTTCAATAGTTTTCACAGAATAAAGCTTCAACAGGAGCTCCATCATGGTACAATTGCCAGGCCTTTTAAGTTGTCTGGGGATCATGCCAATACACTTTGAAAAAGAACACAGCTAATTAATTCTTCCGGTTATTTAGTATTTCTGGCATAAATGAGCACTGGGATTTCTGTCTCCTTTCAACATTATAAAGTCACATTGAAGGATTTTTTTTTTCTAAATAGCTAGAAGCAGTATGTAAAACAATTAGTAAATGGGCATTACTACAATCATAGCTTTATATTGTACTGCACTCCAGTATTTAGAAGTTTTCCTTTGTGATTAAACTCTGATATTAATGATTTTAGGAAGAATTATTTCTCTGAGTCCCCAGTGTTGAATTTTCCTCCTTACAATAATTAATTTCTTGAATAGATTTTTCTGATTACTTAATGCTGTAGTGCCTTTATTTTTATGCCAGAGTCTCTGAATGAAGCCAAAACCTTGCTGCCAGCAGTTTCCTTTTGCCTCCTGTTGGTACCCTTTTCTTCTACAGTCTATTTACTGGCAGTCTTGGCTATTCACTCTTGCCTTCATGCCTTTTATTTTCCACTTGTATATGTAACTTTCTAGCAATATTCTAAGAATATTTCTAACAATATTCTGGATGATCCTGAGTTCCATTGCTGACAACAGTGTTGTGTGTCTGTTCCTTAGGCTTGTCAAAGTAACTTTCAGTTCCTTTAAGTTTGCCTCTGGAGATGGATCCTGAGTCCTTTTTGTAGTTTCTTGCAATATCAAGAACTGGGAAAAAACCTTTTCATCTGTCTTTACTAGACAGGCCTCAAAAGGCCTCATGACCTGTCACTTCAGTCTTCCTTAAGGTTAGTTTGAATTTATTAATGATCTTTCGATATCTTTGAGCTCTTTAGTGGGTTTTTGTTCTTGAAGTGATGATTGGAATGAGACCTTCATATTCATATGATAAATTTTTCATATGTTAAATTGTCAGGGAAGCCATATTAGTTGCCTATTTTAACTGAAACTAAGGAAAAAAAGCTTTTCTTTTTGTGTTGGAGTATATTTCTCTGAATTAAGATAGTGGGAGCAGAGCCTCTTTGGTTTGCTTCCTCCCATACTACAGTAAATATAGTATTTTGCTGTGTTGATACATTTGATGCACACATGCAAAAATTTATTAGTAAATTTAGTAAAGTGATACTGCCCGCATGCATCTGCTTGGTGCTAAGCCACCAAAACTTAAACGTACAGTAGAAAAAACCAAAAATAAACAACTCCCAAGTTTTACATGCTACCAATAAATAATTGAACTTTGCAAGCATTAAATGATGACCCGTAAGTCATTTTATGCCTCACGAAGATGCAGACAAGTTTTCCTGTAGAACTTTAGAATTTTAAGGTAACTGTTACAGTACTTTACTGCTTCGGAGTAATAAATGGAAATTGCCGTCATGTGTGTTTTATCAAGACTTCAGACACTGAAAAATGTGTTAGAATACAAAATACTTTATTGAAATGGAGTACTGGGGTGACAACATGGAACATTCATTTTAAATACTGTTTTTTAAATTTAGTTTCTGTGCTTTTTTGAAGACTACATGCATTAATCTCTTTCCCCAGAGTTTTTGCTGTAGCAGCTGTGAACGTGCTTTTTTGCTGATATAATTTAAATAAGGAGTAAATACAAAATTGTAGTACTGTATTGGGAACTTGAGATGGACATCATAGAATTTGCTGTTCTGAAAATAATAGAGTATATTGCAAAGTGGTTTGCTTTAATGTAGGTTAGAGAAATTGGAAAAAAATTGAAGCGGTTTTGGGAGGATTCAGAGGGGGTTAACTAGCAGAAAGTTTTACAGACTCAGTAGAAGAGGGGTGGGAAAATGGTTTTTGATACCGAACTAGGGTAAACCAGTTTTCTTCTTGTTAATAGAATCCTCTGTTTTTGTGGACTTGCTGTGATCTTGTTGGATATGAAGTTTAATTAGAGAAGTATTGCAATACAGTTTTTGATAATGTAATTGTTTAGTTGTTTGATTTGAACACTGTTTTTCCTCATAATTTCTTTAAGAAGATACAAGATCAGTAGTGTCTTGTCACTGCTCAGATTAGTCTACCACTGTAAACCATTGAAGAAATAAACATGGGTGTACTTTTAGTGAGGCATGGACTGAGTAACTTTTTAAATTGCTCTGCTGCTGCCACAGAGAAAGTGAATAAAATTCATGGAGGTGCTTGCATAAGATTTGCTAATTTAAGAGGTAAATGTACATTGGATTTGACTACTTCAGCGTTTTTAAGAACCGTATGGTCACATTTACTTATAATACTAGTTTATATGAAGAAGATACCATTCCATTGCTTAACACACAGGTGCATTCCTTCAAGATTTATTGGTAGAAATTCTTCTTGGTAAAAGCCTGGAGATATCATATGGTCTGGACAGATAATTTGTATGAATATGTTGATTGGGTGATTGTGAAATAGTCTTATTCATAATTTCCTTCAAAGGAGAAACAGAATTAGTTGAAAAAGCCTAAGGTGTTGCGGTGTTATTTCCTTCACAATTTCCTTCAAAGGAGAAACAGAATTAGTTGAAAAAGCCTAAGGTGTTGCGGTGTTATTTCCTTCACAATTTCCTTCAAAGGAGAAACAGAATTAGTTGAAAAAGCCTAAGTTGTTGTGGTGTTATTTCCTTCTAGTAATAATTGCGGAGTATTCTGAAATATGTTGGGTGAAAACCAAGTAGACAATTGCTAGTAAATTCTGAAACTTAGAGACCTTGAACTTCTGTCCACAATATCCTGACAGTAAACAAAAATAGTGATGGTAAAGGTAAAAATGCAGGTACATTCAAAAGTTGTGAACACGATTTTCCAATATTTGATGTGGTCTACTTTGTGTTCATTTATGTTTAAAATAAGTAAAAATGCTGTTCTTAAACCCATTAATTCTAATACTTTGATAAGTCAAATCCTTTTTTATTCTTAATGTATTTTATAATATCAATACAAAAACAAAGAAGGAAGCTGATCCCCAGGTGTGTCTATAAATGGGCAATTTTCAAGGTTATGAGTGTGTGAAGGACAATTGTTTAGCCAGAGACGTCACATGGGAAAGTATCAACCTAAAATACAGACTTATATTGCATATTTGAAAAGGGATTTTGTGTTTGTGTTTCAGTTTTTTGTGGGGTGTTCTTTTGTTGCATCAGAAGTGCCTGCTTTTGGTGTCTCAAGGCTTTCCTTTCTTTTCCAGAAAATGCTTGGACAGAAGAGATGAGTACTCCCTTTACTAAGGCCTAAAACTGCCTATTGAAAAACAATCCTGACCAGGCAATATACGAATGGCCCAAGGAAGCCAGCAAATTGATATTCAGGTTTTACATGACCTGCGACAGAAGTTTCCTGAGGTACCTGAAGGTGTCGTATCCAGATGCATGTTACAGGTCAGTGCTCTGTTCATGGCTGTACAAGTAAGCAGCGTTGCTTATTTTAAGCTTTCTGTATGGGCGTCCCCTTTGAAAGCAGATGTTTTTCTTTTTGTTTTCCTCTGTAAATGAGACAAATATACAGAGCCAATTTCTTTATATTCCACAGCTAGCAAAGTGTTAAATTGGCCTCTCTTTTTCCATGCCTAATCAGGGGTGGTCCAAAATAAATCAGCCTGTAAATCAATAATCAGTATGTGCATGGAGACTACTGTCTCACCAATCAGTATGCTCATGTCTTTTGGCCTTCTCAAGAGCCAAAACTGACTGTGGCAAAAGGAGGGATGCAAAGCCAGCTTGAGTCCTGCAGGGACAATTTAAGTCAGTGCTACAAAATGCAGCATTTTAAAATTTTACTTAATTTTTGGGTGTTGGGGCAGGTCCAGAAGCAACTTTGCTACCTGGTCTCCATCAGACTTAAAGGTGAGCCCTTGCCTGCATACAGATTGGCCCCAATGCTTTCCACTGCCGGCTCCCTTGGCCTGCATAGCCAGCACTGGTGACCTTAGGTACCCTCTGCAGAAGGGAGCCTGGGAGTGTGATGTGGGCACAGCCAAGTGCTCTGAGTCAGGCTCTCTCAGGCAGGACAAGGTGCTTGTAGCCTCACCTCCACCGTGTTAGACCTGAGTGAGGGTGAGGCACTGGTGTGCATCTGCCCAGGGCTTTGCATGCCAGATGGGCTTCATTTTTTTGCTGTAGCTTTGGAGTCTGCGTAGTGAATTAATGGATTTCTGTTGGGCTTGAAAGTAGCAAAGCGTTTTTGAGTAGTGCTGCAGTTAGTGCTAAAGCTATGGACTGCATATTCTCAGCTTCTACAGGTAGCTGTCTGTTTTTAATGCTGCCATTATCAGAACACATACCATATTTTGTATCAACTTCTTGTTCTGTAACATCATGTTAGCTACTTTGGAAGATAAATTAATGTCCCTCCAAAGCCCAATAGGGACACCTAAATGCCTAGAGTTATCAAATACTAGTAGACTTATTTAACTATGTTGCTTAAACATGTTTGCTTTGCATTTTCCATTGATTCAAAGCATCCATACTGATTGATTTTCTTTTTCATTCTAAGATATTCAACCTTTGATTACTCTGGTTAATAAAAGAATTTTCCAAATACTCATACTGATCATCAGTATACACAGATTGGAAATATGATGGGTTATGCCTTCCCAGAAGCTAACTGTCTCTGGACTATGGCTAGGACATCTGTGGTTATGATTCAACATTCTTTGTATCCTAATTGTTTGTCATGCTATTTATACTTGCTATTTATATGTATTTTTATATATTAAATACATATTTGTGTATACTTACATATGTATGTATATGTACTCGCACACACATACACCCAAGTAAAGTGCTCATACTGTTGGGAAGAGTGTCTGTGACAATTTAACATTCATATTATCAAGACTTTATCATGACTCTCCAGTCTTTCTAGAATAAGAAGTTGTGAAAAGTGCATTTCATCGACAAAATGAATTTGATTTGCAAGAAGGCAAAATTCTGCTCAGGGCTCATGAAGTTTCAAGCTTTTCCCAATCCCTTCTTCCTCATTATTTAGGTGTAAAGGAAACTAAACCAGAGTATAAATTGCCTGTATTTGTTCTCAGGATTGTACACTGCTATTTTTATGTTAGTGCTCTGTGGGACTTCATACTACAAGTACAGTTTTGTTCTTCAAACTTGAGAACTGCTTGTTGAGTGAGGTCTGTGGACTTGATGGAGTGAATGCATCAGTAATCATCTTTTGAATGTAATTCTTGATAAATCTAAGAACTAATGCTTGTCTTTAAGAGACTCAGCGGTCTTCATAACATTGAATACGGTGTATTTTTTTTATATAAAAAGAGCCTTATAACTGTGAAGAAAAGATACTGTACCTCCCATATTATGACAGACTTATGGGGAAGGGTTTAGATTTTGGGGAATTGTTTTAAGTCAGCTTTCATAAGAGGATCTTTCAAAAACAGTCTAGAGTAATTAATATTCCATGTGTGCAGTATTGTTAAACTAATTTGTCACACTGGAAAGCTGCCTTTTTTGTTAACTGAGAGCTAAGACTCACCAAGAAAATCCTGTCATGTTGGTGGTTCTTTGAAATTTCATGACCTCTGGTTTCTCTGATGCAACTTCTAGCTTTGCTACTCTCTTTGGCTTGGGATTTTGTTTGTGTTTTGGTTTCTTTGGGGGTTTTTGTTATTATAAAAGCCACCTAACATGACTTCTTCAAACTGACACATTTTGTACTTGGACTGATGAGAAAGTTTGAAAAGCAAAATCTGGGCGTACTTGTGTACATGTTTGCAGTACTGCTGGAACAGTGTCTGAATCCTGAGTTCTGCCTCCTTGTAGTTGAGCATAGTGGAAGGAATTTCCAATAAAGGCAGTAAGTGTAGTTTAGGTCAAAAACAAGTACTTGGGAATATTTGGTATAAGAAATGCCTTGCCCCCACAGTATGATGTGCAGGCATCATATGTCAGGGTGAAGTTATTTTTAAACTAGGAATTATAAGGTACCCCAGGTGAGAATCTGAAAGAATATGAGCAGTTATGCAATTTATAGTATTATTGATGTGTCTTTTATAACAAGAAAAGTTTCTTTGGATCACTGTGAACTGTGCAGAAAAAATGTACAGATACTTCAGTCCTCCTGCATGAATTCTTTGTAGCCAAACACTTATAGCTGTTTTTAAAGGAAGGTTTATAGTGTTATATGCTTATAATGAAAAGATTAAGGCTAAAGAGAATATGCCAATACCTCGAGATAAATAGCCCACTGCTGAAATACCTAAACAGTAGATTGCATACTGAAAACAGAGGACCACCAAAGAGCTAATAGAAACTTAAACGTACTTAATCTAGGGAGTAAAAAGTTTTGGGCTGACAGCACTGAATCTTCCTAAAAAGTTTTGTATCCCTCTGTTCTTCCCAACAAGCCTCCTGCATTCAGCTCTCCCATTCTCCTCCTTTAAAGGAGTCACTGCAGTGCCCACAGTCTGTGGACGTTGTTCCCTGTTGGTCTATTTTTTGTGTCCGGAGCATTCTATACCTGTTCCTCAAGTCTACGTCCTCTCCTTGCTTCCTCATTTCCCTCCAACATTCTTATTCTTTTTTTTTTTTTCTTTCTCTTTCAGGGTGCCAACATTTTAAACTCAATTGGGACATGGGCAGAGATAAGATGAGGGGTATTGTTTTGCTGGAATTTGCTCAGTTCTGCCATCAACCGGTTCTCTGATCTGTAAAGAGCTAGAAGCGGTTGAAACTCTGCCTCTGCCAGCCAGAAGATGCCAGGGGTTCCATGTGCCCCCGTTTCCCCTTTGAGTTCTCCAATTTTCTCATTGACGTCACTGAAATTTTGGAATTGATTTGATGTGGTCTTAAAAAAGAAAAAAAAAATTGTCCAAAGAAATGCATTCAAGCTGAATGTAAGGGCCTTGCAAGCTTGGCCTGTTCCTTTTTGGTTTGGTATTTTTGGCCTTTCTGTTAATAATTTTAATTCACTTCATGCAAAATCTGCCTTTGAGATCTTTCTAGCTTGTTTTTCTGTGGCATCCTATCTTTTTCCCTTTTCTGGCTCCCTTTTCTCCTTTGCAACAAATACCACCAGGCTGTTGTTCTTACCTTCTCTTACCCCCTGTTCTGTCCGCGTGTTTCCTTTCTTCACTACTAACTTCCTTTGACTACTTCGTCCTCTGGTGCTTATTCCAAACTAGAGCCAGTATGCATATCATCAATTTGATCCGTTTTCATATCTCTTAATACTTTTTTGCAGCAATCCTTATGTAGACCTGGCCTGTTAGATAGCCTTTAGGGAATCCTGTTCTTTTGAAAGGTTTTGTGGCTGGGGTTTTGGGGGGATTTTTTTTCTTTTTTTGCTTTAGTTTGGAAGACTTCAGAACTGCATCTGGGCTGTATGAACACACAGTTTTGGTTTCATGGGTAAAGTTTAGCTTTGTCATCCCTCTCCCACTTATGTTTTCTGTTTTCTTTTTTTTTTTGTAAATCTGTAAGGTAGAGACAGTCTTGTTATGTCTGAACAACACTGTCACCTTCATCATGATTGAAGAATGAGAAATGTCTGCTAGTTTAACAAAAATGACATACTAGAAAGCATGTAGCATGGATCACTTTATCTGGTTGTGTTATTCTTTACTAACTAATAATGTTGCTACTTGGCATATGCAATTTTTTTCCTTGATCACATGCATTTTTTTTCCAGTAACTGTTTCTGTGTGCTGGATTGATTTGCCACCTATTTAGTATTAATAACATGGGCCTGAACAGATGCTCTTCTGGCTGAAAGTATTAACCTTTATTTCTTGGGTGGTGGGAGATTCTGTTTGAAAAGTGATATAGACAGAGCACAATATGAAGAAATTATGTCACTGATGCATGTTCGCTCTTTCTAAAAATCCTTGTGTAGGAAACTAAATTGGGAAGATTAGAGTACAGTATCACTAAACATGTGGAAAAAGAGAATAGAGATTATCAGTTTGCTTCTGAAATGTTCTTAAAAAAGCATCAGCTAGGTTGTGGTTTCTGTTCTAAGTCATCCTATTACAGGTTTTAAAAGGTACAAATATAAATATTTAAAAGCTTTGCAAACAGTGGTTTAAAATAAAAATACAAATGTCCTCTGGGTTTTTGATTAATAGTTTTATCTTACAAAAGAGTAATCCTGCTGTGTTTGTATACACTGAATTTTTACATTTCTTTTGAAGTCAAGTACCTTTCCTTGAGTTGGCGTGTTTCTTCTCTTTATAAGATTCACTTTCTGTTTTCAGCAGGAGGTAATGCATAACTGATATTGAAGTGTTTGGGAAAACATTTAAAATAAACATGTGTTTTTATTTCTGTTTTTAAGTTATTAATCAATACTATGCAGATGCTGTGAATCCATTCGTGATGTCATTTTCCTCCCTAAAGCCAGAGATTTGGTCTCTGCTGAAGATGGTTTTGAAAGTGAGAAGGAATAGAGAAAGTATTCGTCCAAGGTGTATCATACTGTACAAAGCTAGCTTGCCAAGGTCAGGATGTCCCTGTCACTGGTTCAGAGGCAATGCAGACCTCTGCCCTTGGTGCCACTGGCTGAGTCACTGTCCCGAGAGCAGTGAGCTTCACATGCAAGTATCTTGTGTGTGTAGAACAGCTATGCTAGCCAGCCACCCAAAGCTTTCTATTTGATGCTACATTATTAATCTTTCAGTTATGATTGGATGTATGCATACATAACTGTGACAGTATTTTATCAGTAATGTCAAACTTTCATCTGTCTTTTTTAGAATAACAATAATTTGGATGCCTGTTGTGCAGTTCTCTCTCAGGAGAGCACAAAATATCTCTACGGTGAAGGAGACCTAAGTTTTTCGGATGATTCTGGGATTCCTGGACTGCGAAATCACATGACATCTCTTAATTTGGATTTGCAGTCGCAGAACGTCTATCATCATGGAAGAGAAGGAAGTAGAATGAATGGAAGTAGGACTCTAGCTCACAGCGTTAGTGATGGACACCTTCAAGCCAGTCAGTCCAACAATGAACTGTTTCAGCAGGAACCACAGACAGCACCTGCGCAGGTTCCACAAGGATTTAATGTCTTTGGGATGGCTAATACAGTTAGTGCTTCTAATCCAGGGCAGCATCTTGGATTTCACCTAGGCAGCAAAGGAGTATCTAACTTGTCTCAACAAACACCCAGATTCAACCCCATTATGGTAACTTTAGCCCCAAACATTCAACCTGGTCGCAATACCCCAACGTCTTTGCACATACATGGTGTACCTCCTCCTGTACTTAACAGTCCCCAGGGAAATTCTATCTATATTAGGCCTTACATCACAGCTCCTAGTGGTACCGCTCGACAGACACAGCAGCAGCCAGGCTGGGCATCTCAGTTTAATCCCATGCACCCTCAGCAAGTCTACCAGCCTTCTCAGCCAAGTCCCTGGACTACTATTCCTACATCCAGTACTACGCCACATACCTCATCGCAACACTCAACACAGCCAAACCAGCAAGGCCACCAGACTTCTCATGTGTACATGCCTATCAGTTCTCCTACTACTCCACAAGCACCTATGATTCATTCATCTGGTAGCTCACAATCTTCTGCTCATAGCCAATACAACATTCAGAATATATCCACAGGACCTCGCAAAAATCAAATCGAAATCAAACTTGAACCGCCACAAAGAAACAGTTCTTCTAAGTTGCGTTCAACTGGCCCTCGCACCTCCACTGTTCCCTCTTCCCTCAACAGCCAGACATTAAGTAGAAGTCAGCCCACTGTTTACATATCAGCCAGTCCTCCAAGTACTGATGAAGTGATCACACGTGGCCAGCCCAAGGTCTACATTTCAGCAAATGCCACAACAGGAGATGATCAACTTGTGCGGAACCAGCCTACGCTTTTCATATCGACAAATCCTGGAGTATCTACTACTGCTAGGAATATGTCTGGTCAAGTAAGCATGGGTCCTGCATTTATTCATCACCATCCACCCAAGAGTCGAGCAGTGGGCAACAGCACCACTGCAACCTCTCCTCGTGTGGTTGTTACACAGCCTAACACAAAATATACTTTTAAAATTACAGTTTCTCCTAATAAGCCCCCTGCAGTTTCCCCAGGGGTAGTGTCCCCAACTTTTGAACCTACAAACCTTCTAAACCTTCCTGATCACTATGTTGAACCAGAGGGTATCCAGCATCTTACTGACCCTGTTTTAGCACATGTGGATAGGATCAGTGATGCACGGAAATTGAGTATGGGATCTGATGATGCTGCCTACACACAAGGTAATATTCTTAATATAAATTGTAGAGATTTTGACCAAGTT
>WEKY01051339.1:282-14854 GCA_013390045.1 Picathartes gymnocephalus
AAATCAGTTTTTGCCTCAGGGAAGGCCACGAATATGATCTAACTAGAGATGAAACCTCATGAAACTGGGAAAATGCAGTTTTAAGAAGCTCACTGGGTTGAAAGTGATAGGCTTTTTACCTGGCTGTCTGGGTACCTGTTGTTCTAGGGTAAAAAACAATGAGTAAGTGTATTGGTTGATGCCAAAGGAGAAAATGCATCCACCCTCATCAGCCAGCATCAGAAGCCTTCAGATGTAAGCTTAACCTAGACCTGAGTGTTGAAGATTTCATTTCCTTGCAGGTGACTGGTCCTTAAGTCTAGTAATGAGATAGCATTTGGCCACTCACCATGCAAATCTGACTGGCCAAGGGCAATACGGAATGATGAGGGTGGGAAGGAAGCAGACAACCTGCCACTGTCATGCTGATGAGTCTGAAATCGCCTGATTCTAGTTAGCTTCTTAGAATCATTATCTTTAGCAAACTCCAAAGAATGAGTGTATACTACATATTAAAACAACCATTAGAAGTATTATAACACAGGAGGTTAATGACCTAACTTTCCATTGAGCTAAAATTACATTTTTTTAAAGGAGAGGATGACCATATTGCCCAACTGACCTTTAGAGCCATGACCAGAATATTTTTCTGGCTGGGAGCCTCATCACCTTCGCTGTTGAAGAAGGGAGTCAAGGAGATGGAGAGCTCCAGGAATAGCAGGATACGATAACTGTTCTATCACCACATTACATGTAAGTGAGTCATGTAGCAGTATCAGCCTGAGCAGTTTTGCTACTTTACTTTATGCCATAGCTGAGATTTGGGCTACCTGAGCACTCCTTCTTGGCTACAATTTCCCTGGGACACTTGGCCCAAGTGACACAGGTTGGCTGTATCTGTATCTGCCTTCTTGTAGATAAGCTCAGGGAGCCAGCTGAGTGCACCTACATCACAGACATGACACTGACTGAACTGCACAAGGAATAATCTGAGTAGCCTTTGTGGAGCAGTACAGTGGTCAGGGCGCTGGTGCAGATTAGGTTCAATGCCAGTGGTCAAACGCATGATTTGGAAAAACTTATTTTTGGAATGGCAGATATGTATGTGGTCATCTCTCCCTATGTGAGGGCACAGCTAATAGAAGAATAATAAGTAATCCCTGTTACATATCAGATGTTTGTCGGTTTTTTTTTTTAATTTTCTTAGAGAATAGATTTCTTAACTCCCAGATAAATATCATATCCTCACATATCTATAAGATGTTTTATAATTGTGCTCATGTTTGTGTAGCTGGAAGGGTAGAGGAGATTGATGCATCTTTCTTGCAGTGGGAAGGAGGACTTTCTAAGGGATAGGACACTATTCAGTCAAGAGTTTAATATAAAATTTCCATCTGGAACTCAGCTGCTGGAAATTGAAGGTCATAATAATGGCTTTCTTCTGGTGACAGGTAATACCATAATTCTTTTCTGTAGCATCTTGGCATTGTTCTAATTTTAGGCAAAATTGTTTCCACTTTTAATGGAGTCTAAAGTTCAGTTAGCTATTGAATTTCACTACCATATTTTGCAAATCGCTGCTGTTGATTATTTAAATTATAAATTGTTTGGGATATATAACTACTTACTATTATGAAAAGGTCCACTTCTGACATTGAATTCCAGTTTATCAGCCAAACTAGTGAACTGATGGCCCTGGTCAGCACAATAGGATGATAAAACCCAGCTTTGAAGTATATAATCCTCTTATTAGTTATATAAGACAGGCTAGCAGGAAATTTCCCAAATGAGGTCTTAAACTGTGTTGTTTTCCAGTCATTTCAAACCATCCTAGATTCTCAGTAATGCCATTTCTAATGTACGTTTGGGTGGGAAGGAATCATCGTAATTTTTGGCATATTTTATTACTCAGAAATAATCTCATCCTTTCTGCTCCCTCTGATTTTTCAGTTGATTATATGTTTTCCATTTGCTGCCAATTTTATCTGCAGCCACACTTTAAAAATTCTATTCAAATACATTGGGGTCTTAAAGAGTTAGTTTTTTCTTTTCTCGTGAACACGGTTTTCAGTGGAAGAGGGGCTGAGAAAGCATTAGGAATACACCCACCAGCAACTTTGTTCCTTCCTTAATTTTTTGAATGTACTTCAAAGACAGAAACTCTGTGGCAGTGTACTGAGTGTGATATAAGTTTACAGAAAATTGTTGGATTTAGCTGTTAGAGAGCTCTGTTCTCTCATTTAGTGTTCTAAATATGCGACGTATTTTAATTCACAGAAGGGTCATGCTGATTTAGCTGATAATGGTTTCTATTAATTCCACATGCTGTACCAATTAAAATCTGGGCATGCAAATTAAAATGTTTATTCTGGATGAATGGGAGATAGGGGAGGTTATAAACCCCAAATTCTTCTTTGAAGCATGGTTCTATTTAAACAGAAAGATCTTCTAAGTATTATACTCTGGGAGTCTGTGTGTATTGTGTCTCAATCAATCCTTATCAAATGCTCCCAGGTTACAATAAACAAGGTTTTTATTTCCTTAGCTGCCAGCTTTGACAAGCCAATGCAGTCTGTCAGAGTCAGACTGGGATCTTTCCATCACACATTACATGACCAGTAAGAAAGATTCTGTGAGCCAAAATCTGTCCTCAGCTGCACTCCTGCAATCCTGTTACCTCTGTAGCGTGTCCTCAGTGACACCAGAGCAAATCCCTCCTGTGCAAGGCAGTTCTTCGGTGGGAGACACTGGAGGGATGTTAGAGGTAGCAAAGAGATTTGAGGAGGGAACCTGTGGATTTTCCCTTTGTGAAGTTTGTTCTTTATCTGTTTATGCAAAACATGCATTTTTATTGAAAACATAGGACCTTTCTACAGGATAGTGGAACTGATAAACATTTCACAGAATCACAGAATATGCTGAGTTGAAAGGGACCCACAAGGATTATCGAGTCCAGCACCTGGCCCTGCACAGGACAAAGCCAAGAACTCCACCATGTGTGTTCCTGAGTGCATTGTCCAAACATCTGAGCTCTGTCAGGCTTGGTGCTGTGACCACTGCCCTGGGGAACCTGTTCCAGTGCCCAGCCACCCTCTGGGTGAAAAAATCTTTTCCTGATACCCAACTTAAACTTCCCTGACACAGCTTAATTCCTTCTTCAATACCTTAGGCCTAATGGAAATTTAATGAAGAATTTTATAGAACATAAGATGAACTAGAAGAGCCAGAACACAAGTTCATCCCTTGGTTTCTCTCTCTGAGCAATGTTTTTGTATTTCCATTTTTTTATTAAATGAAAAATTAATTTTAGAAAAAAAAATAAATTTAATTGTATTTCAACATCAGATTTGCAAAATTGGATGTTCTGCTTTTGTTACGGAATGCAATATACATTCCCCAATTAGTTTCTTCCATATAAACAAAGAACTTTTATAGTAACAGCTTTGTCATGTGGTTTTTTGGCAAGTACTGGTTAGTGAGCACATTGAATGTATTCACTTATTACCTTCATATCATAGAATCGTAGAATGATTTAGGTTCGAAGGGTTTGAAAATCACCAACCCCCCTGCCATAGGCAGGGGCATCTTTCACTAGACCATATTGCTGAGAGCTCCATCCAAACTGACCTTGAACACTTCCAGGGATGCACCATCCACAACAGCTCTGGGAAACCTTTTCTACCTAGTATCACCTCTCCTCTTTCAGTTTGAAACCATTTTCATTGAAACCTGGTCTTGTCACTACAGGCCCTCGTAAATAGTCTCCCTTCATCTTTCTTCAGGTACTGAAAGGACAAAATCAGATCACCCTGGAGCCTTCTCTTCTCATGACTGAACAAACCCAATTCTCTCGGGCTTTCTGTACAGGAGAGGTTCTCCATCCCTCTGATGATCTTGGTGGCCTCCTCTGGGCTCACTCCAGCAGGTCCCTGTCCCTGCTGTGCTGGGGCCCCATCTCTGGATGCAGAGCTCCAGGTGGGTCTCACCAGAGCGGAGCAGAGGGGCAGAATCCCCTCCCTGCCCTGCTGCCCACGGGGCTCTGGATGCAGCCAGAGACATAAAGAGATAAAGAGTCTTCCAGTGTGCATATGCCTGGGATGTCATAAAAATACATTACTTGCACTTAGCTGGTGACATTTTTAAGTCATGTCTTCAGATGTTTGTATGTCAAAAATTACCTAATTTTGATCACTATATCTATTCTAAGTGTTACATGCCTGAAGCCATAAATCTTTGCATTCTTAATATACTGACAGTAGTGTTGTCTGATAACAATTTTAATGATTTTGTTTTACTGTATGTAATACAGAGAAAACAATAGGAAGGTTTTGTAGTTCATAGGTTTTAGGTTTTGCGGGTTTTTTTCTGTTGTCTGGCTGTGTTCTACTTCCACTGTTTAATGTCTTCTAGAAGGAGACAAATGGTTTTCAATTCAGTAGTATGCTTACCTAAAAGCATTCATGCCTAAATTTTATGAATAAGATGATAAGGCATACTTAAATTTCATTATATTTTAGTTCCAGAGAAGTAGCACGTGTCTGCTTCTTTGCTGAAGAGTTAGTCTGGACCAGTGTGACTGAAAATAACTGAAAGTATTTTCTTCAAGTTTACTAGGCACAGATTAATTTAAAGCAAGTAAGCTGTCTTACATCTTGCCTTTTGGCTGGAGTAATTGTCCATTGCTTCTGTTACCTTGCACTTTCAAATAGCTTAATCTGCATGAAAAAAACATGGCCTAAGCCAGAAGAAAATAATTTAGAAAACAAAAGAACACCCAACCTACACCCAAAAGAAATCAAAAGAAACCACCCCTTTTTCTGTCTTTGTATTTGTCCAGTGTTGTCCATCTACATGTCACATAGTAGTGTTTAAGATACTTATCTTGCTTGCCTCCCCTGAATATCTGTAATTCAGAAGTATAAATAAAATCAGGATTTCTGAAAATCATAAAGATTCATAATACTACTACTGGTGACAGTCCTTCCTCCTGGAAGAAACTTCATGAAAGAGAGAAAGAATTTTATATTACAAAATTCAGCAGTATTCAACATTTTCCTGGAAATATGTTTTCAAAAGATTTCTCCATTCCTTTATGCATACTATGAATAAAACTAAAAGTCCATTTATATATACTGCTATTAAAAAATAGCCTTCTAAAACTTGGAGCAAGGGTACTGATTATTTTATATAATGACATTGCTCCCAATTCCGGAATTTAGATACTAAATAAGGAAGGAAAATTACAAAAGAGTATAAGAAAAGCTAAATTTTCTTTTTTCAGCCCTGTTTAGAAGCTTAGCAGGATAACTGATTAAACACTTGGAAGAAGAAAAATGGGCGTGTCTGGGTGCAAAATAGCCATATGTTTGCCATGAATCACTTCAAGGGTCTTTTAAGCTGGTTCCCAGCTTAAAATGCTGGGAAATAATTTTTCCTCACATGCATATGCACACAGCAGGCTGAAAGCTAGATACTCAGAGGTCGTAGTGGGGAAACAGCAACAAAAAAACTATCCACAAACCTCAAAAGTACACGTGCATTTTGGAAAAACAATTGAAACACAATTTTTGTGCTTGCAGTTACTGTGACGGTCTGTGTAATAGTGAAAGAGAAGGATTATCATAAGTATTTTCCAAAGTGAGCAAAGCATTCATGCACCTTTTTTTCTTTTTTTTTTTTTTTTTTTTTTTTTTTTTAATTTATTTAGGGATTAAATGCTTGACACTACACTTAGATGCAGGGAATGCTTACAGTTTGATTTATAAATTCAAATTGGCAGTCTCATCCTGCTTGGTGCAGTTGAGAGGAGCAGGTGCATCCACCCACAGACCTCTGTGATTTCCTCTCCAGCCTGTGATGTGAGTACAGGAGATTGCACTGGCCTGCAGGAATTGCTGGGGGACCCAAGGCTAGCCTGGCTCACCTGGCACTTGCAGCTTGTGCCTTTATCTCTCCACCATCTGTATCAAATACCTGATTTCCCTTTCCTGGTGGCTGATTCAAGCAAGGATTAGAAAGGAATGTTGTTGTCTAGACTCCACATAGCTTCCAGTGCTACGCCTCTTCTAAGGTGAGCTTGCCAGAAGTGGGTGGAAGCAGTGCTAAATCTGGTTACATGTAAAAGTGTATCTTGGACTTAGGTTTTCTTCTTAATTAAAAGGGGAAAAATATGTAACTATCTAAGCAGAATGAAGCTTTTGTGTTGTGTTTGGAAGTTGTTTCCTAGGGGGTCCCAGCAGACAGCCCCGTGGTGTAAAGTGCATCCTGGCAGTCTGTTGCAGCACACCAGGGACCCATCCTGCCTTCTCTCCTTTCTTCAATACAACAACTTTGCTCAAAAAATGCAAAGTAAAATACCTTTTTTTTTCCTCCACAGATTTCTCCAATTTAATTTTCTGTTTTCTGTCAGCAGTGCTTTATGATTACTTTTCAGGTGACTCTGAATCCAGACAAAATTGAAATGGCCTTTATATAACCTAGAGGTTCAGATGATAGGTAGCTACTCCTCTTATTCGCAATGCATTCTTACTGAACTCCTAGTACATTTTCCAGACTCTTTCCTGCTTTGTTCCTTTCCACAGCTGGAACAAGTTCCTTCATTCTAGACCACAGAAGACTTTTCTGTAATAGCCACTTTCTTATGAAGCTGCAATGACGTGAAACACAATGCCTCAGACTAAAAGTGGTAAAGCACTAAACACTCAATTGGATTAGACTCTTGAATCAGAGTTAATAAACTCTAAGGAAGGAAAAAAAAAATACCAGGGTGCTTACTATAGGAGCAAAAAAGACTACTAGGCTGCTGTAGAAAATGGAATTCAACATAAGGTACAATATCCAAGGAAAAGTGTCACAGTCAGTCAAGTAGCTGACATAAAATTTTAAAAACCCATTTAAATAACTAAAAAATCCACACTGTTTTTTTTTCCCTGTTATTGATGTATATGTTGACTGCTTTTCTGTTGAGAAGGATGATTTAAAAAAAATAAACTACTGATTGTTATTTCTTATTGTTTTAATGTGCTCAGAATTTTATTAAGAAATTATATCTTTGAGAAAATGTCTCTGCCCTGATTGCCTCCTTCAGATACATTTGTCATAGTAAATATGACAACAGCACGGAATTGCTTTTCATCTCCTTTCACCTCTCTACATTCTTTGCCTTGTAAAAGTCGTGGCCATCTCCACTTAACCTCGTGCAATTTTATTTGTCTGATTACCCCTTGCATTTGCACGTTTCTGCAACACATTTATACTCTGTCCCTTCCTCTCCACAAGGTCCCTTCCCTTGCAGAGGATGGCATCAGCCAGGTCAATTTTACCACAAAGAAGTTGCTGTGCTCTTACAAGCAAAGTATCAGCACCTGGAGCTCCAGTTCTGGGAGATGAATCCCCTACACTGCAATTGCTGTTCTTAATGGAGTGTTTGGCATCATATTATTGCACACCAGCTCGAGTGGTGTCTTAATGTTTAGGTTTTGTCAGCTATCCAGATTCAATCTATTGCAAATGTTACTGACTCCCATGGTACAGTAAAGTGTATGTAAATAACAACACCCTTGGGGCCTCATTAAATTAAAATAATTTACTAATGCTGTGTAGGAGGAGGAGAGGAGGAAAGAAAAGTAGGAATTAAATTTTGTGGCACTAGAAAGATTTTAAATCACAGTTTCAGATTCAGGCTTTGCAATGCATGGATACCAAGTTAACTGAATGTATAGTCAAGAACAGAATTTGCAGGTATGTACTCCTGCTTTTTTTAAAGCTAACTCTCATCTGGATCCTTCTTACATGATTTAGGGGACAGGATTTCTGGCTGCAGCTATAGAGTCTCAATGTTTTAGAAGAGATTGCTTGTGCCTGTGACAACCTCCTGTCGCCGTCCTGTTTATCTGAGAAATTTTACCCTCTGCCAAAGCTGATACCCTTTAATGACCTATCACAGACTAACATTAGGCACTGAAATCGGGCTTGTTGATTTAGGTTGTTCTGGGGTTTTTTTTACGTTGTATAAGTGCATATGCATTATCCTTTAATGAGTCAAGTTATTTAAATTTCAGATCAGATTGGGGATATAGCGAGTGTGATGGTTCTATATTCCTCTACCATCTGTCACTGAGAAGCTTCTTAAAGTTGCAGCCTCAGTTAAAAGAACAGCTTGGTCCTATAATCTCTTTGCTGCTGTTTCTAAACAAAGACTAGAGACGGGCTTCTCATCTACTGAGAGCAGTTGTTTTGAGTGAAACCTAGTGGAGACAGTAAGACTGTGTGGAATATTCAAAGACTCTTGTGTTGGTGCTACAAGTATGTGTACCTCAGTGGTTCAGACCACGAGCTCACCTCACAAAGCTCTAATTTAATGGAAATCCCTAGTGCTGAGGCAAGGTAGGTGAGTGCTCTTAAGTTGCACTCCCGCAGTGAAGTGAGGCATCTGCTGTTACTGTTTTTATTCCTTTTGGTAGCCCTTAGCCAGGTCAGACACCACTAGCTGAAGCTGTGGAGTTGCTAAATAATTTCGGGAGTGGAACAGGACTGACCAATACAGATACCCTGCAGAGATGGTCTGAGGTTCTTCAGCCCTAGAACCTCTGTGGAATTTGGATGACAGTAAGGATTGTTTTCTGAATGTTTTTCCCTGTCATATTTTTGTTCTGAATATATGGTACTATCAAAGCTGCTGGGTGTTGATTCGGATGTCCTTAGTCTCAGAGGACAGTCTTTTTGCAGGCACAGAATTAAGTCAGTCTTGGTCATCAGAACTGAGGTGGACTGCAGTTAGAAGGAGCCGGGACAGGTTGGAGGCCTGCAACCAAAGTGGAACATTCTTAGGGAGCCCCGATGGCACCAGTGGCAGAAGCGTGGGTGCTGACAGCAAACAAGGGGCTTGATGGAAAGGAACTGGCCTTCAGTTAGTCCTGTTTCACCCACAGGAGTACAGAAAGGCTTCTTTTTTCCTTCTGAAAATACCTATAATACTGCTTCTGCATGTTATCTGGTTGAGCAGTGCTGGTCTTGCTCAGCAAGAGGCCCAAGGAGAGGGCTGATAAGGGCTCAGGAGACACAGTCTCGTATGTCCTGCCAAGAGCATTAACATTTTCTGCCATCCCATTTTCTGTCATACAGTTAGTAAAGTCTTTAGGAAAATCTTGCATAAGGGACTTGGATATTTATTAGGGCTTTTGTAAAAAAACAAACAAACAAAACAAAACAAATCTAACTTGAATTAAGATTTCTGAGAGCAGAAGAAGGAAAGCAGTTGGGGCAGAGTGGCAACTTCAGACAANAAACAAAACAAATCTAACTTGAATTAAGATTTCTGAGAGCAGAAGAAGGAAAGCAGTTGGGGCAGAGTGGCAACTTCAGACAAAGTTTGTTAAAGAAGCCCTTCTGCCAATGAGTCATGAGGTGCAGAAAGGATCCCCTTGCTTTCTAAACTCTTTGTCAGAGAAAAGCCTGTGTGACTGGATCCAGTCTCAGACTTTGTCAATGGTTTATGCCTAAAGGATTGTACAGATGTAACTGAATCTTTACACAACTTTGTCCTTCAGAATTAAGGATGGAAAACCAGATATATAATTTATAAACTTATAGTTTATAATTTATAAATTTATAATTTATTAACATATACATTATGATGAGGATTAGATGAAAGTATTTTAATCAGAATGATTTACGACAGAGTATATGGGCTATAACAACTATTATAGTGCAATATGAAGAAATATTGAATCAATTGTATTAAAACAATTGTATTAAATCTAGAGAAAACAATTATTAAGTAGAGATTGATGTCACCCACCCATACTGATGACTTTGGGCAAATCTCTTTTGCTCAGCCTCAAGGAGTAACCTTAAGGGGCAGTGAGACATCAGGATAAATGATACACATCAACTCTAACTATAGGCTACTATATATATATATGAAGAAGTCACATGCAAAAATTACATTAAACATGATATTTGCTAACAAGGAGGTCTTGGAGTACTGATGTGACCTGATTTGAAAAATCAGAACCATGAGCAAAGTCATAATCTTCCTCTTACATACAAATTCATGATATGGACAAAACAGATGGCACTTTCTCTTCTCCAGCCTTTGTCATGTCTCAAAAAAATTCTGAATAATTTTTGCCTTTAAATTTCTACTTGGCTTCATGCTGCTGTTGATATTCTGTCATCATGTGAAGGTTGCTAACTATTTCCTGTGAAACTTGTCCTGAATTGTTAAAAGAAAGCATTTTCACATGTTCCTGTCTTTGACTTCTTTCATTCTTTGGATCATTTTCTTCTCTTCAAAATTACTTTGCTCAGTAATATTGACTTTTCAACAAAATGATGTTTTCTGTTTTCTGCAGAACAAGTAATTCATCAATGCTGTAATTGAATATATGTCGCTAATGACAGTTGTGATTTCACTGCTGGTTTTGAAAATTAATAACATTTTAAATGACTTTTTCAAAATATGGTCTCTAGCATATGGATCTTTTCCATTAGTACACTTGTATTTCTGGAAATTAGGAGATGAAAAATATGTGCTAGATTACAGTCTCACTCCGTGAACATGACTTAAACCATGTACATCAGATTTTTTTGCGTCAGACTGATTATACACATTGACAATATTAAGTCAAGGAGAAAAAGGGGATTATTAGAATACTCTAAAGGCAAGACTGTTTTTGTGGGGTTTTTTAAGTACTACTTACCATTGAGATAAAAATTTAAATCCCATTATAGTTACCATAGTGCGGTTTTACCTAAAGTTCTGTTAGTTCTCAGTACTTTGAGTGTAGAAAGTACTGAATACAATTGCATATATTTGTTTCTAAAGTCTTTGTAGTGCTCCAACATGGCACACAACCCTTGCTGGGCTTTGAAACAGAACCTTGAACAGCTTGGCTTAATGGAGAAGAAAGGGTGTTATTACTGTGTGAAGTGAAAGAAGGATGGTGTAAATTCCTAAGATGATTACAGAATTGTAAAGGAAATTTCAAAAATATGAAACAGCATATAAAGGAAACTCTAGGAATAGATTAAAACATAAGAGGGGGAAGTGAAATATGTATGATTATTGAAAACCTGGTTACACATTGGGGGTGAATATTGCCTGCCATTTCCCTTGGGCAATGTAAAATCGCAGATTTTAAATGCCTCATAAAAGTGCCATTGCCCCCAGTCCTACCTGCTGTGACAGACACCTGCACTTTGGGAATTTGCCTTCCTAACATAAAAGGCAGCCAACAGTGATATAAAGAGTCATCTCACCTACCCTGCTGCAGTTCAAACGCATTTAGGTCAATGTTACACAGGGGTTGTTTTTATAGTTTAAAGAACTTTAAAGAAACAACATGGATGCTCACACAAATGACTGTTGCAGTGTGCCCAAATCGTCCGGGTCTGCTTTACATCCCTTGCCAAAGAAGAGATCTGGCAGTCTGCAGTCTCCATTGCTCCCAGAGCAAGACAGCTCTCTAAGGCACAAAGCGGTGCCTTCCTCCCTGCTTGCAGCAGTAACAGTCTCTGCTCTGAACCAGCAAAATTTCTGCATCTAGAAGTAATCTATCTGCATCTCAAGAATGATGTGTCGTGTATATGATCCAAACATTTCCCAAACCTGTTTTTAAATGTTCCAGCATCTGTAGAGAAAGGGGCACTACCACTTTTTAAAGTACAGGGAGATGGAGGTATTGAAAAAATGGATAGATTCAGTCCTAATGGGAGAAATGACATAGCTACTGCAGTTTCTTGTTTTTTCATCCAGATCTACCTTCAACAACTGTCTCATGCAGTGCTCCCATTCTAGTTTAATTCTCTTAACTTTACTGAACTGACACAGCTGTTGGAAAACCTGTGGCCTCTGTGCCTCCTGAGTGCCATTATCAGAACTCCTTATTGAGGTCATGTCCATCACAAGGTAGGTATTGGGACTGCACTACTGCCCTCGAGGGACTGTTTGTTTGGCAGATATCTTGTGCAGACCCCACAAGGTCTGCTCAACAAGGGCAAAGCCCAGCTTGACTTTCTTAGGAGTAGAGAAAAACAACTCCATTTTATTTTAGATTGAATAAAACTTTGAAGATATATGCAGATGATTACAATAGTAAACTAATTCCTATTTTTCAGAGCATGTTCATGATAACCAGGTAAATGCTTTAATGATAACCAGGTACGTGTCTATTTCTCCCCTGAGTATTAAGAAAGAGAGTGACAGATAAAAGGCAAAGTGTTACAGGAGAACTGACAGAAACAATTTGTTTGAAGTTAGACATTGAGTGGGCCAAAACCCAGGTGAAACTCACTTTTATTCTAACAGCTGGGTGCTTGTGAAGTATGGATCAGTGGCTCTGCCCATCATATGGATACTAACCTTGCTGTATGGAGCTAATAATCCTGAGCTCCTATTAAAGATATTAGGGAGAAGTAGGTATATTCAGAGCACAGTCCTAAACCACATGTCTAAATCAGATAACTCATGCCCTAAAAGTTCCTGTGCATGCCTTAATGACAAGAAGAGTTTTGTGTGATCAGTCCAGTTCTAGATGCTGAATTACTAGATTTCTAAAGTCATAAGAAACAGAATTGGTCCATTTCATAAAAAAAAAAAAAAAGAAAAAAAAAAGGTCAGATTGGTATATTGGATCTTTCTGTAATTTTTTTATCTTGCATTTGGAAAATGAACTCTCTCCTCCCTTCTCTTCCTCTTCTCTCTCCTCTCTTCTCCTTTCCCTATCCTTAAGTAAAGTAGTCATACATGATGTAGGCTTGATAGGAAGCATCCTCTTTTAGAAATTTAATGTAGACAGTTTCTTTGCCAGTTATCCAATATCTCTGATTGCAAATTTCAGATGACAGCTTGAAATGGTCAGGTGAAATGTACTACATATATAGAAAAACTAACATCTATCATGCATTAATCTCCATGAGTGTGCATCTAAAACAGAAATATGGTAACCTTCATCTTGTTCAAGTGCTAAAAATGAAAGTGGAAAAGAGGTAATGAGTGCATAGATAAGGAAGTAGAAGATAAAAGGGAGCAATAGGCAAGGCTGGTGGAAAGCAGAATATTTTCATACCTGAAAGTTCTGACCTCATCATACTATTCAGATAAGTTTTGAGTTACAGATTTTATGTGTAAGCCAAATCAGTTTTTTGCTGTCGAGCTCTTTAAACAGAGGTGCAATTTATGGCTATATTCACATTGTCTGTCATCACTGTAGCAGTGTGTGGGATTAATACCCTAACCTAGCCTGACACTTGGGCACAGACCCTGCTGCTTCCCAGCAGCATCCTCTTCCAGCCTGGCAGCACAGCCTTGTCCAGTGCTCTGCGAGCCCTGAGGCTCCTCTCCGTCATGTTGTCCTGCTTTGCACTTATTTTGCCCTATTTTCCTTTCTTTTCTTTACCATTGTATATTCCTTCTCCTCCTCCTCTTTCTTACCATCTTTAGATAAGTTTTAGTTCTTAGTGCTGGTAACTATTTCTTTATTTTGCTGCACTGCAAATTTTTGAATATTTTAAAAATAGAAATGGTAAGGTGACTTCCCATACCTGTGAGGGGAATGATGAGAATTAGCACTTTAGGGGCATCTCTATTTCCTTCTCTCCCACTGTTTGCTGAGTCCCTTTAGCCATCTGCTCTTTCAGTATGTAGCTGAGGAGCACTGGCTATTGCGTACCTTTTGTGACTGTACTGCCATTTCACAACATGTCTCTGGCTGCAGTGATGAAGCTGGCTTTGAGGAATAATGCTCATATTTGTCCAAGTCCTCTCCTCCTTTTCTATCCAACTCCCTTCCCCTCTGTTTGCCTTTCCCTTAGATGTATTGTTACAGGTATTTGTGGGGCTGTACAGCAAATGCTATCAGTGAACTGAAATGCTCTAAAAAAGTAAACCTCATTTGTATTATCAAGAAGTAGAGAGTACAATAAGCAATGTTGCAGGGGAAAAGCAGCAGATAGAAAACTAAAATTGCCCTATCCACCAAAGGAGGGCTTTGTAATGAGTACATACTGTATCACCCGAGATATCCTTGGGCAGGGATGACAGATTCACTGTAAATATCCCCCTCTGCAATGAAATTGTATGGGGATGTGATTCACAGCTCTGCTTTGGCAGTAATCACCTTGCCTTCCTCTGAGCATGAGTGGAGACTCCTCTCATGAAATTTGTGCAGGGGCTGGGGGAAGGTTAAACCTGTGCATCCCTCCTATGCACAGGCTGCCCCTGGAGACGGAGAGATTCTTAATGCCTTGGCTATTCACACATTCTTTCTGAGCTTCTCCTCAGACAAAGGCTGTTCATACCGTTCTCAAGAAAAGATGTCAACTTAGTCAGGCTATAGTTTTCAACAAATCTAAGTTTTTTGGGCACACAGTTTATTTGAAATCAGAAGTACATGTTCAAGTTTAGATGGCTTTGAAAAGTCCCAGCTGGAGTCTGCTTACTGGTAGAAAAGGGACAGATCGATAAAGCAGCCTTGGCCACACCACTGAAACATGACTCAGTACTATAATTCAGCACATAACCTCTATTGCATTTAACAGTATTTACTCATTACTTGTCCTAAAACGTTTTCCATCCTTCCTTCCTTCCTTC
>WEKY01051341.1:0-42608 GCA_013390045.1 Picathartes gymnocephalus
AAAACAAAACCAAAAAAAACCCTTTTCTTTTTAATTGAGTTTTATTAATTTAAAATGCACAGGTCTCATGTTTTAGTGTATTACTGCTTTACTACACAAACACCACACTTTTTCATAACCCCATTTCCATCACCTCACACTTATTCTGGTGCACTGGACAATGCATTTTTTTTTTTAACATAAATGTGGAAATATATTAACTATTTTATGTAGTATCTCAATGCTACAATAAGACACAGATACAGTTTGGTATACTGATAATTCAGCTCTTAACCATCAGTTAAATGCAGAGTAAGTGAATCCTCCAGGGGAACAAACCTCTGGATCCTATTTAATTCAGTCTGTCATTCAATCACACAGTGCCAGCCACCATCTCTTAGAGACTGTTCAGTCACAAATAACTCTTCACTGTTATGACCGCACATTTCACCAAAAAGAGGAGCTAAAGGTAAAAAGAAAACCAGCCCCAAAGACCACTAAAATACATTTTGTCTTCAAAAGAAATAGAAATAAACTTTTGTTCTTTAAAATGAAAGAGGAATAAAATGAAAGAGGAATTTTCATAGAAATAGCACAACCCTGATCCAGAATTTCCTTTCACTTGAAAGTATTTTTAAAGTTTCAGACATTTCAGAAACTCAAGAATATACAGTTCACAGGTTTTCAACCTAAGGCTTTCAGAGACTTGTCAGATCCTTGATTCTGTCCTCTATTCCTCTATTTATGGACACCCAAAAGGTAAAGGTGGTGACTTTATATTTTTCTGACTTTGCTACTGTAGAGTACCATGAAAAAGACTGTCTTTGTAAGTAGTGCCAAAATACAAAAAACTCACATCTCCCAGTTTAAGGCAAGTTCCCAGACTGTGAATCACATCCTCAGCCAAATCAGAGTGGTCTGAGTCCCAAACCAAGCCAATGGTGATGATTTGTGGCGAGTTCATCAGCACACGACGAATGCGAATCTTTTCTCCACAGTTACTCTGAGCATATAAATAAAACAAGACATTGAATACAATTTTTCACTTATTATAATGTTAGGGCAAGACACTAACAAGGCTAAGTCTCAGAAGTACAGCTTCCAAAGAGGAGGTGGTGAAATACAGCAGATATGCTCAGTGCCAAGGTAGGAGCTTCTCATGTCATAGATAAGATGTGCTATCAAGACTATCCCTCATTATGAAGCTTCAAAGTGAACGCTGCTGATTCTTCCTCCTGCTACCGATAATAATTAAAACATAAAGCATAAAAACAATCTTATTTAAAAGAAGATAAGAAAACATACATGAAAGATCCCAATAACATTCTTAGGAATTGGAGGGAAAGGTCACTTTTGATCAGAATCTCAGATTAAAAACTGTATATACAGAGACCAGTGCCTTATATGACAGTGTCAGAAAAATTTCCTGCTTTGCTGAAAAAGCAGAAAAAGTTCTGCTTTGCTGTTAAATTCGAGGGTTTCTATGTGGTATTTCAAACATCCCATCTTAGACAGTATAGTTAAGCCAGTATTTGTATAAATATGAGAACAGCAGCTGGAGATCAGGAAAATAACAGGTGTTTTATTAACTCATAGAAGTTCTACAACTCTTACTTCCTGTTTTGGTTTTTCTTCCCAGTTTTTTACTGTTTAAGTAAGTACCAGTGCATTTTGCAGGGGAGTGAGGTGTCAATGACACAATGGTGTGGGAGGGACACAAAAACTATGACAAAGTCCATTTGCAACATTCACTTTTTCCCTGAGGCACATCACAAAGGTACCCCTACAAGACTGCAGGAAAAAAACCATTTTCATACCGAGAATCATTTTTCTTGTCTACAGAGTCCAGTTTCACAATTAGATATAATAATTTCTGACACTAAAACCAGAGAAGAGATTGCAAAGCGTCTCTTCCCCACAGCAATCTAGAAAATTTAACCAGAATTTCAGTCCCAACTGTCAGTGAGAGACAAAAATGAAAAATTAAAAAAGCAGAAAGAAACTGTACAGGATATGAGGTTTTAATATTAAGATGACTTTATTCACACATATTTTCAAAGGGTCATTTAAAGTACAAGCAATTCTGTTTATTGTCTCCCACACTATCTTACTCTCAAATTGTCTTCTTTGCTTCAGCATTTTCAGCATGACAGCAGGAACATGGCATCCTGATAAAAAGCCTCCTTCGCGTAACTTTGACGTCACACTTAACTAAACCTCAATAGAAAATTTTTTGAGTATAAAAAGAAAGGAGCAGCAAATGCTGGTATGCAATTTTATCCAACTGATTATTTCACAGTCAAACAGCAGTTTGCCCTGACCAAGAATGTACGTCTATTAAATTTCACATTCTTTGGTTATTAAATAGCTGGATTTATATGCACCTTTTAAATGACAATAAAATATCTTAATTTCTTTTCCTTAGATAAGTGAGCCACTGTTTGCCAATATTAAAAACATATATCTATTTCAATGGAGACTTTTACTCAACGTTTCAGAGTTACAAACTGGGAGGGGGCCAAGTATAAAATGGAAATACACTCCTCCCAGGGACCAGGTACACAAGCCCTCCTGTTAGAGCTAATGCACCCTAGCAGTAGCATTGCATGAAGCAGCAACTACGCAGCTGTTTCCTGTCCTACCTATTAATCAATACGTAAAAAGAGTTTGATGGTAACTCTTTTTGCATATTTATTAAAAAGCAGAACAAGATACTGAATTCTTTAGAAATCTAGCACTTATGATATACATAAAAAATAAGCATCTGTTGCTGTTTTTAATACTTGTGGCTAGTCAAAGAAGCACCCATCATCACTAATTTTTCCCTTCTTTCATTGAGCAACTGTGAGATACTGATTTCACACCCAAAGAAAAGTACTCACTGGGCAGTTTCGCAGGTCCCCCATAGTGCTGGCATTCTGCAGGAGCTCTCCAAACATATCTGGAGTTGGTTTCTCCCTCCTCTCCAGCATACAAATAGCTTGATTGCTTCAGTATAGACAAAGTATGGAAAACAAAAGTTTAGTAATAAAATAAAAACACAAACCCACACTAATCTAGTATACATCTCACCTAAATTTTGTTAAAGAAACTTAAAATACACATCACTTTTTATATTTAATATTGTAGCACAGAAAAAACCACATAATTAATTGTGAATTACTACATCTTCCAGAAAAATACTGCATAAAGAAAACAAGTAAAACTCAAAATAGAAATAGATTGTTTGGCTTAAACTTTGTATCTTAAAAGAAAATTTAAGCATTTTGATAAATACTTGGTATCAAAATGAAATATTTGCTTCAAAATGCACCCCCTTCAATAAGCGCAATTATAGTAAAGTAACACAGAAAGACACATTCTGAATAAAATTACAAACGAAAAATAGCATAGTACCCAATTTATTTCACAGTCCAAGTTGAAAGAAAGATGACAACATGTACACAAGAATATTAGTGCTCAAAGCATGTTCAAGCTTAAAATGGTTTCAGAGGCAAATAAATATATTAGAATGTATTGGTACTTTCAAAATAATGCATGACTTAAGATCTATTGTGATATTTCCTTAAAAATGCTGAACACCATTTACATAACTATTTTCCCCTTTTTCTAATATTTGATATACAGTGTCTGCTGGAACCTAATGAAAACCTACAGCTTGATGGAACAGCAAGCAGCAGCCACAAGGGGAATGCTTTACAGTACTCTTGTTACACAGGTAAAGTGGTACCTTTTAAAAGATCTGCATGGCAAGAACAACTTTCATGACAGTTTTTTCAAGCTCTGTAACTACATGTCTCACATGTAGTACATAAAAAAAGGGGAAGTTCTAATCCCAATAAAAATTTCAAGACAGAAACCAATAACAGATTCCTGCCTCAATCAGATTTAAAAAGCTTTTAACTGAGCATCCATCTACTCAAAGAAGACTTCTCCAGCATTAGTCCAAACAATCTGCTACAGACCTAGCGCTCATGCTGTGTGCACCGCCTTTAATGAAAGGTCACAGTGACCAGGGCAGTTCTCCCATAACTAAATTAAACAAGAGCTATATATTCATCCAAGAAAAGAGGATTTGAGGAACTACAGGCCATTCAGTCTCACTCCACCACCTGGGGCCATGACAGACCAAATCAATCCCCTTTGAAATCAACTCCATGCATGTGAAGGACAAGGTGAGTCAGAGCAGTCAGTTCTGATTTACCAAGGGCAAACTATGTCTGACCTCCAGTGAGAACTTCCCTTTCTGCATCTTCCCCATGTTATCAGGGAACTGCCCTGGTCACCATGAAGGAGGAAAAAAACATCAAGTTCAGAACTGGAACAGGCAGCCCAGAGAAGTCATGGAATTTTTGTCCTTTAAGCACTTTCAAAACTGAGCTACACATAATACCAAGCAGCCTGATTTAGCTTTGATGTTAACCCTGCTTTAAACAGGAGGATGGAGTAATGTCCAAAGGTCTTTTTCAATGTAATTTTTTTTGTTGTTTTTTCTTATGTGTCTTCTTAAATCACCCGCTCTCACATGAAAGTCTTTCAAAATGTACATGAGTCCTTGCCATTACAGTTGTCAAGATTCAGAATCATAAACAAGCAGATACACTGATCCATGCCTAAACTGCCATCTTCTGCTTCACTGAATCCTCCTGTTCTTTATCACACCTATCAGAGCTCTACAAACTTTGAACACACCATGTTCTAGATATTTAACCAATAAAGATCATAAAGATCAAACTGCAATACCAGTATGGAGGGGGGTAATAAAAGAAAGAAGGCAGGGGGGAAGAAAAGGAGGCAAGTGAGGGTCCCTGTGAAAAACTCAACTCACCAGAGTGAGGTTGTGGAAATATAATGTACCATCTGGATGAAAGGTAACGGGTCAGAGGTGGCACCACAGCTGGTACAAACACACTGAAGAAAAACAAAATATAATACATTGGCAAGATTAAACAGGTATTTCCACTGCAACACTTCTGCCTATGCATTTCTTTACTGTGGCAATGCATGTTTTAGGAATGAAAACATAAAACATGGCAACTGGCTGTTGGTATTAAGCACATATCATTACCTCACCTGCTCAAATAAAGTCATTGCAAACTTCTGGTGGGAAACACAGTGTGGAGCAGTGCAAATATCTTCCTTTGTCTCATCTGCAATGTGGAAGTGAATTCGCATTAACAGGTTTTCCTAGACAAAGGAAAAAAGAAAAAAATGCATTAGATAATTTCATCGGCAGACAAAAGTTAAAATATAAATCACAAGAGCATGTCAGATAGAATGTTACAGACAGAAAGCTCCTGCAAATCTGTGAAAGTTGCTTCAAAAACAAAGAAGTTGGTATTTCTTGGATAAAAAAAGGAAATGGTCTCCCCTTCTGATTTGAAATGCTAGATCCAGTAACCATTTATTTTATTTACTGGCACTGCTGAAGATACTGCTGCTGATTTTTCTGTCCAGTTCTCAAGCACCCATGGATATGACCAAATGTAACAGAGTATCTATGCAGTTTTAAAAATCACTGGATTGACACTAACTTCTCATCAACACAAAATAAATAAACTTCTACAAGAGCTTTGAAATATGCCACATCATCTACATTCTATCAAAAGGGGGGAGAACTAACAAATGAAGAGGCAGACTAAATTCTGTATGAAACAAAAGGACTGAACATTTCTTAGACATGAATTCATACAATTACATCTGTTTTAAAGTTCTCAGGACTTCTTGTCCCAAGACGTTCTCTCCTCCCACTGCTGCCAACATTTATCTGTGGGTGCCAGAAATCTCTTGACAACTCTTCCAGCAGAACACTTTTCTCTAACACTATTAGCTGCCTGGGTGCACTAAACAGGTCAAGATTGATTATTTGGCAAAACAGCTCTAACATTGTACAGTTTCCCTTGAAAAATCTTCCTGTGAAAACACAATTTCAGAATAACAAGCAAACAAAATGTGCTTTCACCCTTTTGAGGTGATCCTTAAAACTAGAATCCTGGATCACTGTTTTAGTGCAATTTTTCCATAATTCACATCTAAAGTACACTGGAGAGGGCAAGCAGTACATACACAAAAGAAACTATAAAAACAGTTACCGATGATATTACCATTTCCAAATGATTAGTTTGAGGATCTCTCCTTTCCAGGCCAGACATGCAAAATCTCTTGCAATTTGGGGAAAGGAGAAATAGAGGGGAAAAAAATTAAGGGGGGAAAAAAATCAGGGACTATTGGGTAGTGGTGGGCCACATCTCTGCCGGTCAAACCATCTTTCAGTTATACTCACAAAACATTCAGCAGCATCATCCATGATGCCCAGCTGGAAGCGTTGCTCATCCTGAAATGTCTTTGCTAGAGCAGTGCGCAGGGCATCAGAAGGCAGTACCTTCTCACTGCTACACTGAAACTGGTTGAATATGCCCTAGTAAAAAACCAAAATGATAGTTAGTTACTGTATTTTTCAAAATATGACTCAATTTATCTGAAAACAAACAGCAAACATTTAACTTGTTTGGATCCTGCAACACACAGATACTTTTACAGTACACAGACTACAAGAGAAAATCCTAAAAGTTCCTTCATTGAAATCATATGCACCTCTGTGTATTTGCTCCTTTCCTTTCGCATATATAAAGAAGGGTTAGGAGTTTAGGAGCAAATTTCCGTCAGTGTCAATCTCCCCTGGATCTATATTTCTTTCTCCAAATCTGATTCCCGAAGCAAATACAATGAACACCGAAACTTCGCGCTTTTTATTCCCATTTCTCCCTCTCCATTTAACTTTCTCACTTCCAGCTTACCCATGCCACCTTGTTTCCTCTTTTAAGCAACTCTTTCCAAACATCTCTAGCCCTTGAACAGCCACAACTTGATACTTGCACACTTTAAGAAATTTGCCTTTCGTAAGTCCAAGTAGGTAAGAATTAGATGATTTTTCTATCAGCATGCAGGAGGGAAAATGCATGACCTGAATAGGAACAGCAGTTCCTACGTATAGCCAGCTGTTCACTTGCTGCCATAAACCTGCATTTTCATAACTGCAACTCACACATCACCTGGGTAACCATTTGCAAGGATGAGTAGTTCTAAAAGGACACATTGTATGAAGTGTGGGTTATATGCATGAAAGTTTTGTACACATTCCCAACTGATTAAACGCCCACATTTGTTTTGTGTGCTTGCGTGCACATGTGTGTGAAATATACAAAACATCTGAACAGTTAACTTTCACTGTGCCCTTCCTACAAAAACAGGAACATAATTCTGTATGTAAGATCCTCAGTTTAAGTAAAAAACTCCTAGTCCTTATTTTAACACAAGACAACTCTTCATCACCACTGTGCTCTACTTTCTACCTCATTTCATACGACAAGCAAGCATCTTCATCAGTGTTAATCTCAAAATTCTGCTTGTCCTTTCCTATAAAGCTTTCCTCACAGTTTTCCACAAAGACTGTGGAAAAGCTCAATTCATACTGCAAGAGAGGAAAAAGGGATCACCTTCAATTGTGCACCAGTCCGCTTTTCTGCCTTTAAAATGTACTAAAATGAGGAGAAAATCAGACTGGTTTCCCTCTTTGATTTTCTTTCAAATCTATACTAATTTGCAGCGATTCACAATTCATGTAGCACTTCTTCCTTTAATTACAGAAACCTTTTCCCCAACATACTTACGATCAGCATTAATTGGAAATAATCTAAATCTTTCTCTACATTAACTATTTTTACTTGTTTCTTATCAGGAAATGAGAAGGTAAGCTGGGAGGTTTGCCAAATGGTACAATCTTGTCTGTTTTGAGGAAGCTGCAAGAAGCGCAGAGCACAGCTGTCACTGCAAAGGCAGCAAACCAACCTCCATGCCCCTGCCAATTCTGTCCATAGGAATGGTACAATTTCTAGTGTTGACATAATCTAAAATAGATGTAATATGCCCATCTCTCTTTACTGCAACTTTAATTTTGGTGGTCCTCGAGGTGCTCATTCATGGGTAAGGGCCCATTGTGCTGAAGACCAAAGCTCTTCTACTATTGCCTTTATTGGAGTATCACAGAATCATGAGAAAAGGGTAACAAAGAGAAAGCCATGAAGTACAGACAATACCCCTCCTCAGTTATCTTTTATATACACACATATAAAACAGAAGGAATGACAAAGTCTCTCAACTTAAACTTGATCACAATTTCTGTCACTCTGATAACTGAGCAAGTTTCATGTTTCATTAGGGAATTTTGTCATTTCAGTGACCCTCAAAAAAAAAAGGACAGTGAAACATAACTCCATTCTGCTTCACATTTTACATTCAGTAATTTAAGAGCACTTGAAAATATTCGCAACTGTGCTTTAGAAATGTGTATTCAGTTCACTCAATCTCACTTCATAGATCTGTAAACTGAGACACTTGTCTAGCAACTGGTCTAGAACTTCAGTGCCACGAGCTCATGGGCAGGAACTGGTTTGCTTCAATGAGAGTCCTGAAATGGCTCTCCACTCATGGGGAGTGAGAAACAATGCAGGCTCTAAACTAGGTAAAAGGAGAAGCAAGCAAGAAAACTGAAACTCTTCTTTTAAATTTCCATCTTTAAAGAAACAGTATACTTACCTTGGAACAAAAAAATAATTAAGCAATGTCAATTCTGTGAAGAATGCAAAAATCAGGATGTAACAGATCCCAAAATTACACGTAAGAATGCTTCCTCAAATTTGTAACAACATAGCACACAATGGTATATAGTTTTATTTAGATTAAAAGAGAGGAAAAAAAAATCTTAAAACCAGTGAGTAATTGTGCATTTTAATCTAATAAAGATCAAATCTTATTATCATTGCACAGTGCAGTTTAGAGTGCATTGGAACCCAGTGCTTGTATGAAGTCCCAAAAGCACCTCAAATGGAGTCAAAAGCACTTTGAACACAGAGGAGTTTGGTTTTTCTTAGGTTTCAGTCAGTGGGGTTGGGTTGGGGTTTTGGGGGGAGGGGGAAGATGGGGTTGTCAGGGTTGATTCCCCTTTCTTTTTCAAGACAGGTTCTTTGCTCCCCTTCAGAACAAGTCTTTCTTGTCTCTCAACCTTAGATGGACAGGTGTGGCATTTCCTGCAATTTCATCACTTTACATTATCTCACTCAAATCTCCCTCCTTAATTTAAGGTCTTGCCTGTGAGCAATACTGTTAACTGCTCAAACATTTGCTCCATACACAGGTATGAAAGCCAGCTGGGTGCAGACCAGGAAAGCACTCCTGATTCTGCTCCAGGAGTTCTCACGGCACCTTTCTTCCAAGGCTTTATGGAACATGAGAACTTTATATATGAAACATTCAAACTTCATTGTCCTCCAAAACCTCCTTCAACTTCTCCTGAACTGAAGACGGTGGAAATCCCATCAGTGTACTCACTGCACTGATAATCTCTTTCAACGGCTACATTCTAACACATATGAGCGTGTCCCTAACAGTGGCATCAGTATGAACGGACACTGCTAAAAGCCTCATGAAAATGTGAAATTTCTCCTATTTTACCAGTTTTCAGTAATTAAAATCAAGGATACAGAACAAAAAAAGAATTAGCTTAACATAAAATCTAAGAATTACTAATACTGTATTAATAGCAGTACTTTGATTTCTACACTGAGGACCTGTTCTTGGCACGTTGGTCAGTCTACAAGCTTAGACAGAGAACAGTGTGAGCAAGGGATTTTTCAGATAGAAAGTCTGTGTTCTGGTTATACTGCATTCCTATGAGAAGTCTGTATGGAAAAGAAGCCCATCTCCTTCCCTACAGCTCTTCAAAAGTCTGGAAAGGGTAGCAGAGAATAAAATTAGGAAGTGCATGTGTTCTCTAGGACCAAAAAATTTGCAAAGTCCATCTAGTTGCATATAGTCCTTCCCCAAATATTATGATCAACTCCAATTACATTGTTGTCTTTCACCAGCTTGCTCTCAGATGGGCCCAAATCTGGAACTTCCTTAACCATCTGAATCAACTGTAGGACCTCACTTCATTTTTTACTATTCAGAAGGCTTTTTCATAGTTTTTCAACTGAATGGTTCATATCCTTTCTACTACTACACAGCTGGGTCTCTGACACACATCAGAACAAAGCCTTGTAGAGCCAGTGGGCTTCCAAAATAACGTCCTCCACTTTGGGAAGTGTGGGTGTGGGGATCAGGATGAACTTTCTAGATCTATACTAATCAAGGATCAAATAAAGGGAAACAACCTAAGGTTTAAGACAAAGAACACTTATCACACAACTCTTCAAGAAACCTTGAAGATACTTCAGAACACTAAAATTCACATGCATGATCATAAACCAAGTGTTTTTTCACCTGGTTTAGAGAATAAAGATAGCAAGTATTCTTTCAGATAATTCATGGGATTGACATGCATTCTTGAGAGTTCAGTTCTTTTAAAAATCTGAAAGTTGCAATAACTGTGAACCCTCCCATAGTTTACAAGATCTGCTCCCAATTATCTTTAATAGTGTTTGGAATCAACTTCCTCCCTTGGAAAGAAATATTCAATTTATTTGGGGTAAACTGACATCTACAGTGTGTAACTAATCATACTGATGAAACAAACCAAACTTGATACACATGCACATGTGACTTTTTAATCAAGTATGTAAAAGTAGGCTGACATAAGAATAAATTGATGGGTGAAAACAATGGGGAACAGCTACTGAATCAGAACAGTGTTCATGCACTGTAATTTTGAGTTGTGTCCTTGGCAGCCTTCTGAGAACTAACTATTCCTTTCCAGAATCACACAGAAGTTTCTTCTGTATAGGGGTATCACTGCAGCTCTAGTGGTATGGTATTTCAAAGAACAAAAACATGTTCCCCTCAAATGCCTTAGTATTCCCTACACTAATCAATTGTTTCTGGATTTTGGTGATGGGATTTATGTTTGTATATTTTTTTAAGCTTTCTCTTCATTTCAATAGCATGCCATTCATACCCTGCTCAATTCAGTGGACCTTTGTTTCTTGCTTGTAGTACCTAATCTCTCATTCAGAACATCATACTCTCCCAGTGAAGCCTCGTACTCAGTACAACAACCTGTTTCAAATGGCTGCTAAAAATCACTTTTCTCCTACCCAAACACATCAGCCTCCACCCACAGTATTTCCACTAGTTCACATTTCTTCCCCACATTTCCTCATGTTATATTCACCTTCAAGGTTGCAATAAATTCTAAGTCTATTCGGTTTTGTGTCTTTTGATCTCTTTTCAAACCTCCAAGTCTGATAACAATCAACTTAGATTTCCATTTATTCCTTTCTTTTTATGTCTCTTCCATTTGTACTCACTGTACCCTGAATATTAAGATCAGGTCTGCAGTACAGACTGCCAGCTCAGGCACTCCTGGTTACTACCAAAATTAATTAAAAATAATACTTTCCACAAGTGTTGTTTAGGAGGGTGGCAGGAAAAGAAATCCGAATCATAGAACTGCTAGGTAACAATTCATTAACTGTTTGATCAAGATCAAACAGCCAACTGTTATTTGGAAGCTTCAATTACCAGTTTATTAACTCAGGAAACTGTACTTGCTGCTGGTTTATTTGGCAGGCAGTTAACTGCAAGTACCAACTGAAAAAAAAAGTTCAAACAATAAAAATAATTATTTTACGTATTTTGACTACTGTTTTACTCTGAAATACTACTGTCATTTGAAAAAAAGCATAAAACAAGAAGATGAAATCTTCGCAACCAACCTATTATGGTCTCAACCACAGGATGAACATGTCATAATAAATCACTCCATTTCAAGCAAGTGGCTTCTCAGAACCAACTACAGTCATTCCACTTTTTTAAAGCACTGTAAAACTCTAGTGTTCTCCATTTTCATCTTAAACAACATCATTTCTACACAGAAAATTCACATTCTTCCTGCTTTTGTTGGACATGACAAACAACAGAAAAGACCAGCCCTATTAGAATTTATCAATCAATAGAACATTCTTCTTTGTGACCTACAAAAAACACTCTGTCCTGCATCCTGGCACTATGGAGCTCCCAGTACAATCCCTGGAAGGAGAACAAACTCTCTGTGGCATGCTCAGTACAGTGGACGGATTTCCCCCTTCCTACCCTCTTCCAGCTGAGATAAACAAATACCAAAGTAAAGTCATGCTGAAAAAAAAGGAAAATAAACCAAATCATAGAAGACTTCAGCATAAATAATAAATCAAAAAGCTGTTCCAGTGTTATGGTAGGAAAACCACATAGTGGTAAGGACAGCTTGTGTGTTGAAAGAAGTATTTAAATAATGCCATATCTTAAGGAGCAGTGTTTGGGATTCCAGCACAGTCTGCAGCTCTCCCTTTTTATAGCTGTTGATGCGAGGTTCCTTCCAAATAACCAAGGAATGTATATCTGGAATGATTTCAAGGTTAATTTTCTAGCCACATAAACACAGCCAGGTAGCACATCAAGTTTTAAAATTACTGCAAGAATTTGTGAACTGGAAGTCTTCAATGTGGTACAAAAATAAAATGTGATTTCATCAGGTATGACATCACTGTCCTGTGATCCCATATGTGAAATTACAAGTAATATTTAGAGAGCTAACTTAGCGTTTGCAGTAAATACTGTGCATGACATCCGAATCCCTAGAAACAGCTGCAGCAGCCAAGAAAACATGGAAAAAATACAACTTCTTCAGTGTTATTCAAAGGCTAAATTTAGCTTTGAGAAGACTATCTTCCTCTAGAGTCAAAAGGAAGAGTTTGTCACCTCCAGAGCAACATTTCAGAGTCGGAGAAGAGCATGAAGCCTCTCTGTACAACACAGATGGTGTCAGGTATGCTGTGAAGAGACCCTGAAGTGAAGTGGGGGCACATGACATAGGCTCCTCCCCTGTCCCTTTCCCAGGCCAGGCTGGAATCTGAACATGCCAGCATGCTCTGAAGAAGAGTAAACATGTTCTGCCTCCACCTTGCTTGGTCTGGACAAGTTATTTTGGGCAGATCCACCTGATAGCATGCAAGGCTAATTACCTCTCCCCAGACCCTAATAGGAGATTTTCGCATGGTATAGAGCTCCAAATTCTGGTGTTCCCACTGGATCCAGCCACTTCTTCTCCCTCATCTTAGCAAAGCCTAAGGCAAGATTCAAGAAAAAGAGGATGTCAAAGACCTGGAGGCTAAGCCAGCATTACTCTGGCAGAATAACAGTTAAAGGCTTCCAGAGCAGAAAGGAGAGCTGAGGCAGGGGAAGAGATGAGCACAGAAGGGAGGGGATGATCCTGCTGCACTGGGACACAAAACATGCTCTTGGTGATGCTTGCAGTATTAGGTGCACATTAAGCATATAATCCCACTTGTTTTATAAAAGTTTACACATAACATGTACCAGACAGACAGACTTTTACAGGGGGAAAAAAATAGTGTAATTTGAAAACACTGATCCAGAGGGCAGCAGAGAACGAGTAAATACCTTGAACAGCCTTTTCCCCCCTTTTACTGCCGGCTCAAGGAGTATGTGAAGATGAATGTGACCATCTCCACAGTGAGGAGCTGTCCTTTGTGAATACCCCTACTTTTTCAGCTGCATTCAAGCAAGACAGTTTGTGTTTCTCATGTCCAGAGGTTTCTTTGGGGGTTGAGGGGAGATTTGAAGCCCCAATTTCACTTAGAGTCAAGTGACGGTCCTTATAACGCACCTTTATAATAGTATTTGACTTGATAACAACACACAACCGGGGGCTGGAACTTTCAAATACTTTTGTACACACATCAACATTTTACACAAGATAATAAAAGGGAAAGCTTGGCACAGTACCACCCAGACAAAGAGCTACTGCAAAAGGCTTTGGTAGGACACACAGCAATCTCCCATGAAGAACAGACTGTAGATAAATAGTAACTTTTTTATCTGGATCCAGTTGGAATTTATTTACTTTTTCAAGTATTGGCCCCCATTCATAAATACTTGTCTAGGTAATTCTTTAATTGCTTATGTGTTCTTTAGAGTTTTTGTGAGCTCTAGGAGTTCTGCACACAACCAGACACAAGTTTCCCAAAATGTGCAAAAGTAGTAGAGGATTTGGTGCAATATTATTGCTTTATTGGAAATTAAAGGTTGTAACAACTCCCAGCTAGGAACATTATTGCTAAGAACTTCAGGTTGGGAAAAAACCAAAGGAAATCAAAACCACACACACACACACAAAATCTTTGCAGAAGTCTGAGAGTGAAAAGAGACAGCAGCAAATTTTCCAAAGGCTGCTTAACTTAAAAAGTAAGCATATGGCTGCAGGCATAGAATTTGTGAATTCTGCCACTCCATCTGTCATTTCCAAGTTTATAATAGCACACTACACACTTCAAGACATCAAAAACAAGGATTTTACCAACAAAACTAAACATTCTTTGACCCAATGTCTGCTTTTAATACATATATTCCAGAGATCCTGTCATCTTCCAGTTTTACTGTAGTGCTTTCCCTCTCATACCAGTACTGCTAATCCACATGCATCGGTGTCTAGAGTTGGTCTTTCAAGATCAGGTCTGCAAAGGTTCATCCTCTCCTTTTTCCTGTAATATCCTTTCACATCCCTCTCCCTCTTTTTCAGTACTCTATACAGAAAGGCTTTTAACTATTATCTTCATATTAAAACCTGGACTCTGGTGCAGAGTTGAGCCGACTTTAATTCATGGCAGGACCTGTCTGATCTCCTGGTATTTCCTTGATCATGCTTCTAGCTTAAACCCCAGAATGGCAAAAGCTTACACTCATGGTAAATTCCTAAATCCTTTTCTTTCTGACCTCATCTTGGCTAACAAAGAATACCAACAGTCATTTGACATTACTTGAGGGCATGATCCAAAGAATACCTCTCAATTATCCCACTTAATGAACTCAAACCAGATCATGACTAAGTCTTGCCATTCCCCTTTAAGGAAGGGGATATATTTAATACTCCATCTTTTCTTGGTCTGAAGAGCTGTATCTCACTTTGGATGCACTACCTTGCTCCTAATCCACTGTTACATCCTCTTCTCATGATACTGCTGTAAATACCATCCTGTCTCATCATTTCAACAGATGTGTCTCGAGACAAATCTCCCTTCAAAAAGAGATAAACTCTCTTACATCATGCCTTAATAGTCCCCCCTTTGCTGTTCATTTGCCACTGAAAACTTCTCAACAACAGCCCAAAAGCTCACTAGGTAATTCATTTCAAGTCGGTCTCTACCAGAGCACCTGTGATGTTACTTAACAGCAGCAAGACAGCTGTTATACCATAAATATTGCCTGGGAATGTCAGATGATCTTAGTTTAAAGCTGCACTCTCTATTTTGCCATTTTTATAAGACATGCTGTCTGTCCTTTTCATTACTGTACATAGAATTCATGACACAAATTTTCCCACAATTAGTTTATAAATTTGGTTGGATTTTACAATACATTTGTGATCAAAGAAGATGTCTCAATCTCAATTTCAGAAAGGAAAGTCACTGCTCAGGAAGATTAAAGCAAGTATTTTCATCATGTTTGCATCATGTCCATCTCTCCTGAAGAAGCCTGGGGTTTGAGCTAGCAAAATTTAGAAAGGAGGCCACAAAAAAACCCCAGAAGTGCAACAAATTAATTCATAGAGACAAACAGAGACACAGATTGCACAATTTACTCAAGTATGTAGCAGTACTCAGAATCAGAGCTCACATCCAGATCTTACTGTCCAGGCAGCCTCTCTGACAGTTATTGCATCTGCAGCTACAAACAGAATTGATGTTTTTTAGAACAGAGACTACAAAGAGCGGAGCCATTTAATGCAGACATCAATACTTAGAGTAGAAAATAGCCTTTTAGTCTTACATAATCAACAGTTTTGAACAGAAAGGCTTAGCTAGACGGCCTTCCCCATCCTGACGTTTAAAGTAGCTCTGAAGGGAAAGGTAAATGTTGATGAGCATACTGACTGTATATGGTATTATATTTGTACACCAAATGATAAACTGGAAAAAATAAAGCAAACTTGTATTTTACTGCCTGAACTAATGGAGACGCACAATGACCTCCACACCATTAAGAACAGTTCTTGTAACTGAAACTTTACCAACAGTATTTTCACAATTTTTTGGCTCGAACACATTTTAGAAACTGGATCTTGGCCTACTAGCTATCACATTTTCAGGTGCAAGTTTGATTATAAATATTAATTAAATATCATAAATATTTCTGTTCAAATTTTTAAAGAATGGTTTTCAAAGTACTTCTAACTTTTACCTTAAGAGCACAGAAGATGCAAGAATCACCCATACATTTGTGCGTTGTGATCTGCCGGAAACTGCGGCGAAAAATGTCCAGGTGCCAGAGAACCTGAAACAGAAAAAGGGGCACAGCCAATTTTATGACTATATAAAATAAAATACTGCATAAGCTCCTGATTAGAATGCACATGCTGAATAATCCAAGAAGTATACCAATGTTCAGTGAATATCACCTTTAAAAGGGATGCCTTTTATCTAAATGCAAGTTGATTTCAACTTTCTTCTTTAGCTGTAACCTTCACATGCTAATTTACAGTAGGACCTTCCTCTGAATATCTTGCCATGTGCTTTTAGATTACAAAACTCACTTCTTTATCCATGTGGCAGTGCAAACTTAAACAGCACATGCCCTGACTGCTCTGCTGTGCTGGCACCAGGGCCAGCTGCTGGGCAACCGCACCACGGGGCTGAGCAGAGCTGCCAAGGACTGCTGGGGATGAAACTCTTCCCTTCTTCCAATCCTACACAGCTTTCTTGTTCTGAGCAGAAAGCCCAAGTGCTGAAAAAATGAAGCACCAACAGTATATACATTAACAAGTTCGTGCAAGTGAAAATGTAGAATACTAAAATCCATTATGCCCAATATTATCATTACTAAGTGTTCTCACAGGCTATGATTACTAACCCTAGCCTGTTAGGGCAATTACACCTTTCTCTCAGGACAGGTATGGTGGTAATACCTGGTGTGTGATGAGGTAGGGTCACAGCACAGAAGAGCAAGCAGGCTTTTACATGTTCTGCTGCAACAGTGAGAGGTAACATTTGCTCTCATAGCACCACGTTTTTTTATTCTTCCATTTTACCACTAAACCTGTGCACTCTTGGAAAATTATTCAAATTTGTATCTGTAAAATAGCAACAATACCCATCTCTGAGGTGTTCCACAGTGAGCCCTTTATGTATAAATGTGGTCAACACTGGGTATTTCAGCTTCAACTAACTGTAACTGGACTTTCCTGCAAATCTCAGTCACCAGCCTTTCAGAAGGCAGAAGTCTGCACTGAAAAAAGCCCTGACCTAAATCACGTCCTACCAGGTTCCGGACAGAGCAGCAAGGTCCAGGCTGCCATGTGACTGGCTAAATACTTCATTAGCACAAATAGAGGAACCAAACTTCTTATTTCTGATGAATTTGCCTACAGCAAGTGGCTAGAAAAAATTTAGCACCCTGGCAAAATTTGTGCTGGTTTCAAGAAGTATTTTCAACTGGAACAATTTGTTATTTAAACCATAGTAATATGTAATATTCAGCCAACATATTTTAAAATATAATCTGTAACTTTCCCAAAACTTCATAATTGCCATGGCTATGTTTATACTCGAACTATCCCTGTATTTAAGGGCCTGGGAGACAACATAAGCCTTGAAAACTTCTGACTACACATAAACATTCCTGAAGAACTACTGCAGACTTTAGAAAAGGACAAAAAGATTACGTTTAGGAATGAGTCCAATTTTTTAATGCAATTGCCTTTGGAGTTTAGCTTGAATGTTTATAGAAATGTGTAAGAGCAAGGAGCAACAAACATTCAAGAGCACTTCCGACTAAGTGTCAAAAAATTAGGATAAATCCCAGAAGTATGTATTTTATGAAATTATTCCCCTCTTGCCTTTTTTTTTTCTTTAATTCAGCTTTGATTGTAAGTACTTCCAGTATCCTATCTCTCTTGAGCTTTAGAAGAAAAGGGTTTCTGTAGCAGACTAAAGACCAGGTCATATGCTTTCATCTCCATGTATGGCATGCAGCTGATATTAGGATCTACTTAGTCCAGACATAGGTTCAGTAACTCAATATTAAGAAGCAGCCAGTCATTACAACTTACAGCTTAATAAAGGTAATTGATACAGAACATCACTGGAAACTTCTCTTTGCCCTGTATTTCCTAACATATTAAGCCTCTTGAGGGTCATAGGTATACATATTTGTACTATTTGCACTGGGGTTATATGGAACCCTGAAGTTAGTTGAGAACCTGATTGTGCCCACGAAAGAAAAAAAACAAATCAGGAATCAAATCCATAGTGATACAGTCTGTGATGCACAGACAAGTCATATGAAAGGATGGAAACTGATGTGATGGGGTTTTAAGTCCTGCTGCCAAAATGACTGAATCTCAACCATATGACATTCAAAGCATCTAAATGGTGACACCACCTTTGAAGCAGCCATACCACTCCACTGAATTTGCCACCAGAAAAGGTTTTTCCTTCTAAATCAAAAGGCAGACACTCAGTCATTTAAACTAAGCTACAATCAGTAGCCAGAAAGAAAACTGAACCACATAAAATGGATCTTGTATAGATATTATCAAACCTTGATCTTGACTGGTTCAACAAGAAAGTTAAATTTACTTTTAAGGAGTATATATTCTGCAAGCTATGCAATATTCTATTATTTTAAAATAAAATTTCTATGTATATTTTTAGCTTTGGTTGACATTCTACAAGTTTACACAAACAAGACATTCAAGTACAGCAAATGATGACTGTGTAAATGCTGTTGAATTCACCAGGAAAACCTGAAAATTAAAAAGCTGTTCAATAACTCAATCTGCTTTTCCAAATGTGGCTTTATTCTATCTAGGCCCACCAACAATTATGTACTCAAGTTCAGCTATATTTGTTGCACAGTACCTAGGAAAATACTGCAACAGACAGAGGGCAAAACCAGAAACATTCTTTATTCTGTGCTCTTACCTGTAGCGCACTATTCAGGAAGCAACTGTTCTGTCCTGGTTCATTGCTGAGACCTTTACTGGGTGCTATTGAGGTGGTATTTCGTGGAGTAAACATGCCCTGTACATTCCCCCGACCTACAGAAAAGTAACTTCTTTTCCAAGACATCTTCCAGTTTCAGCTGTAGAAAATGCAGGTTTAGGCTGGCAGAATATTTGACTTGATCAGATCCTTCCTTTCAAAAAGTTTGAAACTGCAACAACATCCAACCTTCCTTAAACTATACTTTAAACAGTATTTATCCTTTTGCCAGGACTCAAGGAGTTTGCTTCATTTAAATCCAGCCTGGGATGCTATTCTTCATTTGCTGCTTATGCATGCAAAAACCTCCTTTAAAAGCAGCCACATAGAACATTTGCAAAGGGAAGGAATCCACGGTTGTGTAAGTTCATGTTATGCTGCTTCTTCCTTTTCCAAACAGACAGTAACTTCAGAGAACAAATGGCAAATCAAGAAGGTCCCAGATTCAAGACGAGAAAAACAACAATTTCCTCCCACACGCCCAAAAACACAGCTTCTGTAATCCTATAATCTTCCTGAAGATGGGAAAAATCCAACTAGTAAGGAAGCAATGAAACCAAAACACAACCTTGGCAACTCCCTTTCAGTTACATGTATCTTGGGTGATGAAAGAGACATTGTCCTCACAGGGGAAAAAGAAGTAACTCCAGAACTTGAGAGCAAAGAGCTTTAAAGAAGCAAGGAGTCTCCGATACAGTTCTTCTAATTCTGCTTGGGATCTTTAGAAATTTCTTCTCCCGATCCTCCTTTTGCAAGTGGAAAGCCCAGCTGTGCCAGAAAGCTTGAGAGAGAAAAATAATCAAAGGCTTGCGTCATTTAATTACTCTCTTGGTTTTGTGGTGTGCTGCCAAGACCAGTGTTGCCTCACCTCCCACAATACACTGAATCTTCAGAGACAAAGCAAAAAATATAAATGTTCCTCCCCCCCAAAAATAAAATAATATGGAAAAGAAGAGGACTCTGAGAAAAGCATGTAAGAGCAAGGAGGCTTGTAGTATGCTGGAAAGGTTAAGAAGGAAACTAGATTTAAAAAATAAACCACAACGTTCAAGTGAACTCCATGGCAGTAGTCAAACACATCCTTTACAATCTGGTAGTGTTATTTTTTTTAACGTATCTTGTTCATTCAAACAGCTACACGAGGATTTGTGGTTCTATGAATACATGCTAGCACATTCTCTACCCTAAAACTGGGATTTTGCACTGAACATGGAAAGCACAAGGCTCATCCCAAACTCAGCCAACCCACAGCACTCTCCAGAAAAAAAACCAGTCTCCAAATTTCCTTCATCAGAAACTATGCATACCTCTAAAATGCTACTTAATCTAGGTACATGGGACATATGATTTCTTATAAAAGGCATGGAAATTTCTGAAGAAGCCAGAACAATTATTCACAAGAAAGTGCTCTTCTCACCACAAGTTCACTTTTTCCCTCATCTAAAAGAAACTGAAAAAAAATTCCTAGAAATTCCTAGAAACAGGAACTACAAGATTCACGGCAAAACTTTTTTTTTAAGTTCTCTCAAGTGCAGTCCACCTATAATTACAGAAACTGGCATAGTATTTTCCAGGGACATTCCCAATGACATCTAGAATTATTGATGCACATAATAACAATTGAAATTACCTATTATGGCTGGTATGAGCAAGATGACACTAATCCAAATGTACTTAAGTATTAACTGCAGCATGAAATGTACTTAAGTATTAATTGCAGTATGAAGTACCCCATATGTAAGGGTTTGTACATCAGCAAAAATTAACTGAGAGTATAACACCTTACAAAGATACCCTGGGTATCTGTGAAGGCACAGATAGTTCTTCACTTTCCACACAATTATAAATTCTTTATCTCCTGTCAAAACACAAAGAACTTCCTAAATACCTGCAAATGTTTTACAGCAGCCTAACACTCCCTTCTAGTAATACTTAGTTCATACTTCTGTTAACTCATGCTACAAATATTAATGAAGTCTCAGCACTGCTGTAAGGCAGGAAAGTATCTCCTCACAGATGAGTAGTCCTGGTTGCCTGTGTGCCATGCAAAATTTCAGATGTGCTTGCAAGCCTGCAGACACAGAGCATTACCTTGCCCAGTCGAGCAACATTCCTGAGTGCTGAACTTATACAAGAGTCATTTCAAAGCAATTTCAGCCTCAGCCCTCTTTCTTTGCTCAACCCCTTAATGAACCATGAGCCAACCATGCTGTGTGAACTATTTAGGGATCAATTTAGGGATTTCTGTAAAGCAACACCACTTGCAATAGTGCAGTGGTTAAGCCTGTGTCACAGACGGCGTGTAATGAACCGAGACAGGCAGGCTCTGTGCTGCCTCACAAAAACCACTGAGCCAAACACTCGGTCTTCTTTCCCTACAAACAAACAGCACCTACAAACAAAGAAAAATACAGTCTGAAACATGCCCAAGAAGCACAGCTCAGAGCTGCACCTCTTCAGTGGACTTCAAGTTCAAAACAAGGCTCTGCTCTCAAAATGGGCTGCAAAACTAACTTCTGAGCAATTTTTGAGCAAAGCTATGTCAGATATGACAAACTGAATAAATTTTTTTAAATTTATTTTTATTGTCTTGGAACAAAATTCAAGACTAGAGGCTTCGCAGTTTACTCGCCATTGCAGCAAGACCTCTTCAAGCTGGCCTGAACCCTCACAGTAACCGTGCAAGCTTAGTACTACTTAGAACTGACTTCTTACCACCATGACTGCTCACAGGAGCACGTTCAGTTTGCTCATTTGGCTACATGGCCTTTGCAAAGCTAAGAACAAGCAAAAAAAACACTTAAGCTGGTAACCATCCAGTTAGGACAAAGCCAGACCTCCAGATCACAGCTTTGCACTGTGCCAACCTCTAAAAAACTTACCAATGAAATATAACAACTCTTATTAAACAAACCTGATAAAAATGTTTTAATAAGGATTAAATAAAAGATTAAAAATAGATAAAGAACATATAATTAAAAAAGCAAACTCAACATTCTAGATCTTCCTGCTGCTTTGTAGCAGCTTCCTTCGGTAAGGTGGGGGGACTCCCAGCCACAGAGAGAGGCTCAGCAGATGAGAGAGGCATGGGGCATCACTCCCAGCAACACAACCCCAGAGCAAAGCTGGCCATGGTGCAGCACATAGTTCCGGCCTGAAGAAACCAGTCTGTCCTTCGACAGCAGAGCACTACACTGTACAAGATGTACCACATACCCTCTTTCTCCCCATATTCCATTGCTAAATCAATCACATAGAAACATAACATCTCAAGTTGTATCCTTCGTTCTCTGGCAAGTTCCCACTATCATTGTTCATTATGGGGGGTGAGCAGGAAGGGTGTGTGGAATGTAACACCCCTCTCTCACTGCAGTCTCATGTAGCCAAACATTTTAGGCTATTGCTTGAACCCCCAATCCAAGCATGTGGCTGAATTAGAACAACCCTTTTCAGGAACAAAGATGCTTCCATTTAGCACTAGGTATGGCTGAAACCACCAATTAAATATTTATCACACTATTAAAAAGCAGAGGTCTAGAATTTAGTGTTCATTACTTATATTTCTGAAAAAACTTTGAAAACACAGAACAAAGTAAATGCTTCAATGTGTGAATAGGTCTGATTTTAAAGAAGAGACTCCTTGCTCCTAGTATACTACCACCTATTCTGATGGTAGGGAGTAGATTAAGTGTGTTGAGGGCAAATTATGCCTTCATATGCTACAACACCTCTGAAACCTAAAGAGAGAAACAGCTTTGAAATCAAGATCTTTTTTATAACAAAAAAAAGACAGACTTGTCCAAGACAATGGGTTTTTTCGAAAGTTTTCACCCAGATGTCTCCTGAGTGTGACTCTTTCAGTGAAGAGGCACAAGAATAATCCCATGTCTGTTCTCAGCTAGAGGGAAAGTTTGTAGAAATAAAGGCTTGAGAACACTTTCTCCATGTACTTGCAATGATGAAAGTATTTGCTAATTTCTGAATGGATTAAATTATATTTAATTGCAGAGATATCAATATTACAGTCTTCATCTAGTTTAGACATCCCAAAAAATAGTCAGCTTTGTAATTCAGTTTAAATTCAATCTTGAAGGTAATAAAATAAAATAGAGAGGTGGAAAAACTTCCCAGTACCAAGTAACCATGAGGCTGGATAAAGAAGAGAGTGAAGAGGGGCAGTGATCCAACATAAGGAAAAGAAGATGATTTCCTCCTCTTGAGGATGTCTCTTCTTTTTGAGATTCTTAGCCAGCCAGAAATATGAGACAGATTTATTTGCTCACCTAGACAATAAAATGCAACTACAGAAAGATAGATCTACATTCATCTCTGTTGCCAAGAGATTTTTCACAGTACAAATGGGACAACAGAGGGGAGAAAAATTCTGCTTTATGCATGCATTTCTCAGCCTTGATTGCTTTGCTGGGAGAAAGGGCAGAGAGGAGTCTGTAATGCTTCTGCTGTCAAGCTTGCATCTATTTGTCAGTTTTCCTCTTAAAGGAACAACCTGATGACCTGGCTCCTTATGCCTACTGGGTGGAACCAGGAACTGACAGCACCTCACAGTTCCACTGGTGCCTGAAACAGACTCATACTGGTATTCCTTGTTTTCCATGTGCTACTGCACAATTCTCAGTCCCTGAAGTGTTGTAAAGACAAATCTTTGAGTGCAAGAGACCTTAGGCTAACTTCCCAGAGCCTTTTTGGAAAATAGAGTTTGCTAAGGTTATGATAAATACTCTTTCAGACACCAGAGAAATCCTTCCACTTACCAGAAGCAAATGATCCAAATGTCTGGCTAGAAGTTCCTGATAAAGACCATCAAAACGATCTTGGAGTGAAGACTAAGAATACATTTCCCCAAATCCATGGATGTACTTCTTCAGAGCGTACAGATACAGCAAGCCTGATCAAACACTACAGGTTTCTCCAGAAGACACAGTGAAGGCTATTTCTGAGCAATCACCTCAAGATAATGCAAACAAAAATGGAGAAGACTAGACAGAACAGCAAGCAAACTAGTATAACAAACATTATTTTTGGTCACTACCACTGTATTTATACAGCCTACTAACTAATAGAAGAAACTGTAGCCAAAATATTGATGGGTCAATCACCTTTTAGGAATGCATTTCCCCAAAGTGGGAATATTGCCATTTTCATAGATGACTTAATGCTTCTACAGTGATTGGAAGGAAAAAAACTGAACAATTTTATGAAGAAAGAATATGTTTTCGTACCAACTTTTCAAACCACCAACCAATAAATCATGTAACATGAAAACCAACCCACTCTACATTTCTGTTAACTCCTCAGACCAACAAGAGGCATGGAGGAAACCCCATTCTGCAGAAACACTCCAAAGTGAGAGAGACTTTGCAAGCTGCTGGTTCCAAGTATAGCTTTATACTGCATGAAAATACTCTTTATAGCAAAACATTCTCCAACTTCCTTATCCAAAATGCTTGTAGGTTTTAGAAAACTCTGGTGGACTGCCTCTTAAAGCAGTGTAATGAAATCTTGCAAACACTTACCTAATCTGAATCATTTGATTTTAAGTCTGACAGTCAGCCAAATCTATTTAAAGAGCATCTTTCACAGTTAAAAAAATTTTTTTTAAAAACCAAAACCCAGCAAAAAGCCACTGGCTTTGAAATGCAGAAGATTCTCCTCCAGGGTTGCAAAGTCTTAGCAGCCTTTTCTGCAGCCCTTTCTGAAATAAGGACATCAGCTGATAAACACCTGTGTTCTGTGCTAACTTACAACCACATAGACTTTTGTTCAGAATAATGGACAAGTATGTCACTTATCCTATACAGCTATTGAGACAGTAAGGTAACTGTGTCCAGACTTTCATAAAACAGTTAAGAAGACTCAAAATATCCAGCTGCCTCTCAAATAATGAGAAAAGCAATTAAAACCCATCCGGTAAAGAGCTCCAGTACAACATGACAATTATTCAAAGGTAAGTTATAATTAAAAAATAAAGTCCAAACGCACAACTCTCAATATCTAAAGCCAATATTACAGCCTTTTCTGATCAACAATAACTTAACCTGCAAGATGAACTAGAAGTTTCTAGAGTAAAGCATGTCTTCTTAAAGACTGCAACTGATAAAAGCACAGTGTAGGATAATCGAGTAATAAAGGGCTTCTGTTCAAAGACAATGAGAGGGGAGGTCAGAGCTAGAGATGCAAATGCCACACTACTTACTTTCTGTGGGGCTTACTGCCAAAACACATTTTGCTCCCCAGATACAGGTTCTACTGATAGAAAAAACATTATATTAAAAACCACTGACCTCATGCATCATGGTACTTTCAGCACATGCATTTGCTGTGGAAGTTACAGGGAATGGAGGCAGACAAACCCATCGGTCTTATTTCCAAAATCCTTTGGAAGCAGTAGCCACCTTAATGTTACACAGCCCTATTATCTAAGCAAACTTTTCTGACAGTTGGAGAGGCAAGGAATATACATATAATTAAGAAAGTCTGCCCAGTCCTAAGTAAATTCAAACACTTTTAAAAACCATCTGCACTCCTGTCAGATCTACCTTTCACAGTTGTTCAACTCTACTAAGACTGCTGTATATAATAATAAAAGTCTGCATTTTAACTCACTGCTTATCCTCAAGTTTTCTATTACTTTCTACATGAAATCTAAGTTTATTCTCCCAAGCCTGTATTTAAAAAACACCCTAACTTGCCCCAGGCTGGTGCTGGACAGTTCTCAAGGAAGAAGGGAAGGGTGAAACCAGCTTTTCATCCCACTCTACATGGAACTTGTGCAGTTTGGATAAATGGGGAAAACACAGCAGCTTCAAATATTATGCAATTGCTGAAAAGTAGTTAAACATCACTGATCAATCCTGTGTAACACAGGAAAACATGATAAATAGGCAGCAGTCAACCCTGTGGTAAAATGGAAGGTTCTGGTTTGAGTCAAGTAAAAGCTCAGCCAGCCTCCTGCTACAAGTTATTATTCCCTTTCATAATCTTTACCTTGACTTTCCAAAGTGGAGCTTCAAGATTAATTCAGTATTTGATTCAGTCTCCAGATATAAACATTTTGATTGCAAAATTCTGTATTTTACAGCCATCGCCAAAAGATTTCAAGGCCAATTTTCATATGGCACCTTATTAACAAATGATCTCATCTTTCTTCCAATAAAACCACAAAAAAAACCAAGGGATTTGTACTCTGGCTTGTGAATTCCAGCCCAACAATGACTTAAGAGTCCTAGAAGCTTTCAGAAGTAGTCAGCAGTATTCAGCAACATATGGCTTAATGACCTATAACTTTCTAAATCCTAAAATCCTGCTGCCATTCTCTTCCTGACCTTGCAGATTTTCACTGCTGAACAGAAAAATTCTTCCTCATCTGTAACTGCTACCTTGTTATAACTGTGAGTTCTCCCGTCAATCTTCACTCCCCTTTCCTTGCTTAAAACAGAAGTCAGTAGCAATCAACTCCCAAATCATATGCACTTCACATTACAGCACCACAAACCCCTCTGTTTCATTAAGCTCTCTATAAAACCGATGATTTCTGATAGGTTTGAATGTGGAAATACACACACATCCATACAGAATAACAACCACAGGTACACAAGAAATAGATTTTGCAGGAAAACAGGCAAACAGAAGTCCAGCACCATTAGCACTTTTGATTTCAAAGGAAATACAATGACTATTAAGCAAAGGCAGCAACACAGGGAGAGTGGCAATGGACTTTGAGCAAACAGATGGACAGCCTTTGGGTGGAAAAACAGGTCTTTGTGTTGATGTGCTAAGAATCTCAAAGTCAAATACTGCAATGCACTGCTCTCTCCAGGTAGTGCTAAAGGGGAAAGATGACAGCCAGGACAGAAATCAGTTTCCTCAACACATGCACATAATGGACTACTTGGTAACACTGGCTAGTGAAAACTGCGCAGAGGTGGGCAGACAATTCCCACCTCCCTCATGATCAACAGCTGGGGACAGATAATGTATTTGTTAGTACCATAAAAGCATTCCCTCCCTCTTTGCTCAGGACAGTATTTGGTATTAAAATAATAGTTCTAGATTGAAGTATTAGTTCACTGTATTTTGTGTTTCATCTATACTACCATTACCATGTACCAAGACAGACTAACTCTCACGTTCTTGACAGACTAATAACATACCAAGGTGCAAAATTAGAGCAGTATAGAGGAACTCACATAAACAGACAGTAAAGGCAGAGTGAGCAGCAGTTTATGGCGCCTTTGCTGGGTCCCAGTATTAAAAACTTACATAATTTTTTTCCTATTTTCCTAAAACTGACAAGCAGAAGGAGCACTGCTGCATTGCAGAACATTACATAGATTCATACTTCACATAAAAATATAAAGCAAATGCTCCCAGCATCCACAACATGCTGATTATTCCTCTTTTTTTAAGCAATCATCTGTGCTGTATAGCTATAAATAACATTTCAGCAGAATCACGAGTGTGCACACACATGCACAAGCTCAGTTTAAGATCATTACTATGTAGTCTTAGAGGAGTAAGTATAACTAATAAGAACAGGGAAACTCATTTTTGCCTCATTTGGTTCTGTATAGAAAAGCATTTGCTGTGAAACCCACGGAAGACTTCAGAACTTCAGTAGGAAAAATACTTGCACACACCACAAGAAAGCTTACTTAATCAGAACATCCCATATCCAACAGCAGTTAATAGCATATGGAAGAATAAAACAGACTGGGGGAAACATGCTGTGACACCATACACACCAACAACCTGCAACAGACAAGCAGGGTTGGTAGAACTATACAAGTAGGAGGCCAGCAGAACAAGGCATCTAATCGATGCATTTAGGGAAATCAGAGCAAAAGACTGTCTCTGCAAGCTGATCAGCTGGGTCCTGTCCTTTTCTAAATATGAAGCAAAGAGACATGACCATACCTCAAGCCTTTACAACCCAAACTAGCAAATAAAGTGTTTGTAATATGCTGCCATGGCTTCCCCGTGGCTCCTGCAGCCCAAGATCAGACCTGGCCAACTGGTCCATTGCTGGTTGAGCCAACAGCCCTGGGCATACTGTGCCTCTCCCCAGATGCAGACTCCATCCGTCATAAGACCTGATGAAGTAAAGAGCCATTTTGCAGGTCTCTGTGAGTTTTAAAAGACGAGGACAATAACAACTTATTGCACAACAATCCTGAACTCACAGCTAAACATTAAATATAGGCAAAGTTATGAAATGGTTCCTACAAACACAGGAAAGGAACCCTTGTATAACAGAATGTGCAGCTACCTCCATTACCTGAAATTTTACTTCGAGAAGCCCCTTACAAATAGATAAATTGCTTGAATTCTTCTGGTATAAAACATCTTCTGAAAGATTGTAAAAAAAGCCTTAAAGCCAAGTTTAACCAATTTCACAATGTGAAAAAGTTGGAATAAGATGGCTAAAACAGGAAAAGGATACTTTCTTTGAAATACACGGTATACTTGTCTAACATTTCAGAAACTCAAACATTAGAGAATATGCATAGTATACAAAAATGAAAGCTTCATGTATGCAAAGCAGATTGTTGTATAAACACATTTTCTGAAATACAGATCTTTTATGTTAACAAGGTGAAGCCATGAGATTGCATATGAACTTTCAAAAAACTCTAGCCTCACTGAATTCAAATTTTTAAGTTATGATTCAAAAAAACTGGTTCTCTAAGTCTTAATAGACACTACTGTAAGAAACTAATTATATACTGATTTTAAAAACTTGTAATAGCCTTCTCAAGATCTTAAAATATTAAAATCTGTAAGTAATCTGCTGGGGAAGAAAAACCCAAACAAACTGCTGTTCATTTTATAAGATGCAGAAACAATGACACAATTTCCTTCAAAATCAAAACCAGGCTTATGGAGATGATGCTATTGTTTTCATTCAAAAAGGTTATTTTATCTTTACCAGAAAAGTACTGTGAAACTACCAAATGCAAAAGGGATTATTTTGTGTCCTGCTGTGGCCTGGAGAGATCCGCAAAGCATGAAAGAGACTCTTGTTAAGCACAAGCAAGCTCTGTCCTAATGGGTGACAGAAGCAGAAGCCGTGCAAATGCAGTATAATACAAGCTGAACAGACCAGTTGGGTGTTGGGGTAAGAAAAAGAAGAATGATGTCAACAGCTTTGATTTTTTTTTTTTTTTCTCTGTCTGGCAATAAAATTACTGAACTGAGTAGCACCAGAAGCTTCCCTACAAAAAACCCCAAACCCATCTAAACAAAAAACCCAAACCCCCTTATCTCCCCTAAAGAACCAAAACATCCCCCAGCTACAAAAAAACCCAAGCCCCAGGAAGCACTCAAGAAGAGGTATATACCCTGAAAAGGGCCTTTCCACATTATTTGTGGGTTGCTCATTGGCAGAAAAAGATCATGAAGAGGTAAGTCACAAGAGTTCTTCTCCTAGCAACTGGATGAAACCTGTTAAAATTAAAACAGAATTCTGAAGGTGCCCAGGAACGTTATAATACATTTAACCAACCATTTAAGTACATGTGGAAAGGAAAACACCCCTAATTACACTTGTTGCTATTGTTATTTTAAAACAGAATGACAAGGAGCAAATTTAAGGATGTGGACACATACTTTCATACACAAAAAGGAGGCCTGTCCTGACAAGACTGCGAAGTACCCAGCCAACAACAAACGTTAAAGCCACTAATTTCAACACTGAAAGAGTACCTAGAGAAAACTGCAGTTTAGCTCAACATCAGACAACAGGATTTCAGCCCGTACTGTAAAAAGGATGCTTACTTCAGAAATTCAGTTTAATTCCTTTCAGCAGTAATTCAACTTTTTCAATGCTTCTGTGGGTCTGAGCTCCACAAAAAAGCAAGCAGCTACTTCTGTTACTCTCCCAAATCTGATCTTACACTGGCTGAAATCACTAGTGAAAGTAAACACAACCCACATACCTTTTAAATAGGGACTCCCAGGAGTGCTGCAACGTTAAGCACAAAGGATTATGCAGCTTCTAGCTTAGTCCAGCACAGAACACATGAAATTTAGAAAGCACAACTTCCTAAACTTGTATCTTTTATTCTGTGTATTCAGTTCATCTTTTTTCTTCCCCCACAGAAAAGAATGCCCAGCCTACAATGATGTGTGTCACTCCTTCAGCAAAGTGCCTCAGGGAACAGCACTGGAGCACAGAGAAGCTTTGGAGAAAGGTCTCAGGCAAGAGACAACAGCAGCTTTAGGGGTTCTTCCGCTCCATCACACACAGTAGGGAACAGGAAAGTAACTGGGTCTCAGGATGGTAACATTTATGTAAGCACTTGGTTTCTGGCTTCTAATTATGGGTATAATTGTTTAGGAGTGTGGCTGTGCCATGTAGCACCCCTGGGGGCACAGGTACAGTCCCATCCTGCCCTCTTCGGGAGGCACCAAGGATGTTCAAAGATGAAAGCTCGAGGGACTCTGTGGTATGGCTGGTCTTAGCCCAAAATTTCCAGTAAGACATTTGGGACTACTCAGTGACTGACAGGCTGGGAAGGCAAGACATAGTTCGTAACAGGAAACTTGCACACAAGCCTATTTCCATTTTGTCTTCCCTAGATTGTTTTAAATTTTCTCTTTTTAAAAAACTAACATTTCTATTACTATCTAAACAAAATTTGACTTTTTTGATGTTAAAACCCTTTCACTCTTCTGGGAACTCATCACAGCAGGAGTGTTAGACACGTCCATCTCAAAACTGTGGAGGACTCCATATCAATTCAAAATGGTCTCTAAAGCTTGCTTCTTCCTACAGGCTCCTATACAGGTTACAAAGCCACCACTCCCCACACCAGGATCCCCTAGAGCTGGTCACACGACAGAATCTTCACCTTCCAGTTTCACAGGAGTCACATGTTGCCCACACCTTCTCTTGCCAAATCCTGTTAGTGCAAGACCAGCTGATATTGCTCCAGGCTTGCGTCTACAAGCATTGTAACGCTGTACAATGGAACTTGTTTTCCCTGGAATTCCCTAGACAATATGCTGGCAACACAAGAAGCTGCTGAAGAGATGGAACTGTTGCGTTAGCAACTTGGTGCATAAAAAAAACAGATCCAGAACACCAGCAAGGCAATAAAAGGACAAAACCAAACACTGGTTTAAAAGTCCTCTCCCCTCAGAATAAACAGGCTTCCAAGAGCAATCACCTGACATCTGGGAAAGCAACATCTGTAACAGCTATCCTTATCGAGAGGGGTTACCATACCACAATGGTATTTTCAGTCATGTCATTACAACATGATAAATGCTTTTTTGAGAAATCATTTACAAAATTTTCCTTCAATACTAGACAAAAGCATTCAGACATGCTGCTACTGTAATTATTATCCATTGCTTAACCAGCATTACAAGTCACACTTCCTTATACACACACCTGTAAGGGAAACAGGAAAAATAAGAATATTTTATCCAGATTAAGAGTCTATGCATCCTTCCTCTGTGATTAAGAAAATAAAATAAATTATGCACACATGTGCATGCACACATGCAATTAAGTGGATGATCTGGAAAAATCTTATATTTCTCATCAATCAGAACTGAACTCACTCCATTTGAAGTTAAACTGCTCTGAGCTTGAGCCAAAAAGTACAGTATTAGATGCATTTTCTTTGCTAGACTAAAAGGAAGTTTTTCCATCTTTTTAGCATTCTCATTTTTTCGCAGTACACCCAAGTTCTCCAATTCCAATAGATTCTGGTGACCCAGGTACTCAACAATTTAGGACACCAACATCCTCTTGTGAAATCAAGTACATAAGACACTTCAGAGAAAGTTTTTATAAATATATATGTCATTACACATCACTTAAAACTACTATTAATATGATTGCATTAGAAGCTGAGTAGACACAACTGGAAAATGGATGAAATGACATGGCTGTGACATAGGATTCTTCAGAACAAGTAATCTCTTCTCACATCTGACATCTGTGTCAACTTCTAGGAGAAACACCAAGTGCATAACATCACTTGAAACACGGTGGAGTTAAAAATCCGTCATACTGAAAAAAACATCTTCCAAATGCATTTGTTTCAGCTCTCTTAATTTTGCTTTTTGATTATGTTTATATCTACTCAGAGTGGCAGCATGAGCATAAATTTCTCTAACACACTGCTTTGACTATATCCAACTTTTCCCCCTTCCCATGGTAAATCAAGTCTCCCTGCACTCCCTTCTGAGGGCCCTCAAGTCTAGCATAATACTGACTTCCACATTTCTAAGTGCATTATTAAATCCTGCCCCAAAAGTGGATGGTCCCAGTCTTGAACCAGCCATTAGTTACATTACAAAGCAAGTGCTTGTTTCCTCTCCCTCAGAGAAAATGGAAACATACCAAAAACATCTACAAAACTGTCTGGTTATCCTCCAAATCACTCCTTTCCTGCCAAGCACGGAGAAGCTCAGCAGCAAACAGCAGGTGTGCCAAAACCATTGTTCATCCTGACAGCCACCCCAGTCTGCTTCCTTCACACCTCAGGCTGTTTGTCATGTTTCTCTGGCCTTAAACAGAGAACTCTTTAACCTGGAATCATCCTGTTTGGGTTTTTATGACACCTAAAACTCTTGAGACTACTGTCATAACCTACAGACATAACTATATTACAAATTAACAACTTCAGAAAACATGAACTCCTGTATGTCCACTGCAACACTTCTCCACCAAAAAACCCCAGGAGGTTTCCGAACTGTCAGTTACAATAATAGTAATAAAAAAGCCTACGGCTTCTCTAACTGCCACAAAATACAGTGTTCTAGAAAGAGGATGTATACTCTCAGACAGCCTCTGAGAGGAATCTTATTAAATAACCAAATTAAGCCAAAATCTTGGGGCCACCAGAGTAGCACGAAGAGGGCACTTCTCCCTCCACATGTGAGTTCTGGGGCAGGCAGTTCACACTTAGGCTCACGGAAGCAAATTCAGCTCACAAAATTAGCACTTTCAGAGGGATGGCAAGATGGAAGAAGGGGGCTTGCTTTATTTCCTACTAGGTTAGTAACCTGAATAAACTGATCAAGAAGTTACAGTTAGGGCAAGGACAACTGGACTTCAACTTCCCGGTATGGATTAGATGAATTCTGCCTCTAAAGACTGTAATCAATGTCTTTGTAATTCTGGTCTGTTTTAGGATGCCTGAGAAGTTATTCCTTAAAAAAAATTGGAATGCATTAGAACAGGCAGAATGTTTATTATACTGAATGACAGGCAGCTTATGTCTTAGGAAGTATCTTTCACAGAGGTAGAACATCATAAATAAAGTATACATATATGAAACACCATTAGCTAGCAGGACTGGAACACTAAAAAGTAAACTACTAATGAACTGAAGCAATACTCTTCCTTTGTATCTTAGAAACAAAAGCCAGTCACATTGAAAAGCAGAATTTTCTATCTTTCAGTACCATATATAGGACAGAATTCCTATGACAACCTGAATTCAATCAAAACAGTCACATCGCAGCGGTGGTGATGCTGAATTAAAAATCAGAAAGACCTACCTTCAGAAGCTACTTTCTATTTATTGTGTTAACTCCACACTGGTATCACAACAGAAGCTGGAGATCAGAGCGAGTTGGAAAAACTCTGAGGACTCACTGTGAGAATAACTGCTCTGAGTAATACTTGCAAAGAAAAATTATTTAAGGGAGGAGGAAAGAGCTAGAATAGCATGGGAGGGGATAACCTGTTGTTTCAAACAATAGGAAGCTGTTAAAACAAAAAAACAAGGGCCTCCCTAAGCACAGGAAAGTCTCATTCGAAAAGCATTGCCCGCACGGCCACCTACCAGGCAGGCAGCTCTGACAACAGAGATAAAGCCAGACGCCCGGCCCCGCTTACGGACAACTCGCCCGGACACAGGGCCAGGCAAGGAGGAGGAAGGTTTTCCAAACCCTTTCATAAAAGAGACCAGAATGGGGGCAGAGAAGGGGGAGATAGGGCTGCAAGGGATGACTTGATTTTACAGCAGCAGCCTGCCTGTGGAAGGCAGGGCTCCCCTCAGCGTGACAAGTGAACTGGAGAGGTTCCTGTGGACTCTGCAGTTAAATGTCAGGGACTGTTTTCTCGTAGGAGAAATTGATAACCAGGAGCAACATGTCACCATTTAACAGAAGGAATGGAAAGGATTCAAAAGATGGCTTCAGTTTTGGTCCCTCAGTTTACAGCCCTGCAGTTGCAATGCAAACTTAAAAGCAGTTTTTCAAAGAACAATTATTGCCGGACAATTCCTGGAACCATCCCCTGTGGTTCAAAGTCAGTGAAACGGATCACAGAAGAAAGAGGTTTATTAAGAAAAACGGCTTCGTATCCCCAAAACCTCCCATAGCATTACTACATGATTATTCCCAGACACTCCTTCAGTACAGCTCCAGGACATGGATGTCATCTGCATTCTGCATCAATTTTTTCTTCTAACACGGTCATGTTTAGAGCACAAGCAGGGAGACTTACTGTACATCCAAGACCGAAATAGCTGTAAAGAAAACTTTGGTTATGTTACAAGAAAAAACAAACGCAAACCAGCACACCACTGTCTTGCTGCCCCAGCACAACATAACGCTAACAGAATCAGATTGAAACATAATAATGCTTTGGACCATACAAGGAATTGAAGATACTATCCCCAGTGGGACCATTTACCTAATAGAAGCAAACAATGCAAAAAGGAAGCATTTGGAATACAATTAAACTGGTTTGCCTCAAGAACAATTTAGTCTTGCAGGATAGAAGGGGCTGAGCCAAGTTTTAACCATGTCCTTCCATAATGACAGACTTTTGGAGGGACAAAAATAGGAGAACAAGAAAGGAAAAAATACAGCAAAGACACAATACTCTAAGCAGTTTTACCTCATGATGCTTCTACATAGCTTTTTTTTTTTTAAGATTTAGTGTGAGCAAATTTCAAATAAAGTAATTTTCTAAAGTGCACTGACAGTGCCATAATTGTAAACAAAAAGCAGTCCAATGTTCAGTAATCACGCTGGGCTCAAAACCTCCTCCACAGCTGCGCGTGGTTAAAGCAATATGTTAACTCTGTAGCACTTTTTCCTTAAACAGCTTGTTTCAAGGAAGCCAAATCACTTAAAGACACAGTTTGCAACACCAACACAGACTTTTTCCAGGCAAAAGCAATATGCCAAACCTCATCTTTATCATACAGAAAGAGTGACCAAGTCTTCCAGGTATCTCAGACTGTTACTTGGATCTGCGTGTTTACTCTCAAATGTCTGTAGAATTTTACCAAGAGGGAGCAAGTCCATTTGTTCAAGTGGCATTATTTCCACAGCTTACTGAGGTTGCTCAGTAAAAGTAAGCACCCTTGCAGAGAAAACACTGGTCTCTACACTCCTTTAGTCCTCCTCCTTCCAAAGGACAAAGCATTTGCCTTTCCTCCTCAGACACAAAGACCACATAAATCTCCCATGACTCCACTGACTTCCTTGCGGACTTGATGCTGGCCAATGCTTAAAAAAGGGCAGGAGCATCCAAATCAGTAACATCAAGAGTTCTGTGGTACTGATGTTTGCAAATTCCTATTTGTTTCAGCCTCAGTTCCCATAATTTTAGAACTCTTTTTCAGCTTTTTGATAAAATGCTTCAGGTGACCACACATACTTGAGTAACTGCTAGAAATATAGATCAAATTGTGGACATTTTCAAACACCTGCTTTGACATCATTTTGCACAGTCCCTCAGCACGTGGATAGTGGAGACTATCAGCTACCTATCTAAACAATAACCAGTTCTTCAATACTTCAGTGCATGAAGAAAGTATGAAAATTATTTCTAAATGCTCTCTTGAAAGCAAGATCAGTTCTGCTTCCGTCACACCTAAAATTAAAACTTTTTAGAATCATATAGCAGCAAAGGACAAGTAAGTGTTTTACTACTGAAACAAATCCCTCTGCATTAGACATAAAATAAGAGTTCACTCTGTGCTGATGAGGGTCAGACAGTTCAAACAGCAAGCAGGGCTCCATGCCTTGAACAGAAACAGGGTGACAGGTCTCCAGATGAAGAACAACAGCGCTACTGCACTCACAAAAGAGCTTTGGCAAACATACCAGCTAAGAATCTGACTCACTGCCACCAAACTAAGAAAGAATTCAGAGCAATTACCACATTTCTGCACAGAACAGGAAGAAAGGAGGGGAAAAAAAATCATTTCAACTCTTCTAACATTTCATCTAAATTAGGACAGCACAGCAACCCTCAAACTGTTCTGGTCAAGAACTGCAGACCCTAGAGCAACTGGGACAGCAATGGCAGCAATTATACAGCCATCCATATAGCCACCTCAGACAGAAATGAGGCAGGAAAACCAGGCAAACTAAACTAACAGAGACAAGCCTGAAATCTCTCTCTCTCTGCCTTCCTTGCTTTTCTGCTTTGGTTCAGACATCAGCAATCTGAAGCAAATGTATTTGCAAACAACTCCATCTATTAGAAGCATGCATGCCTACAGCATATCTTCATGGCTGGCAAGATAAAGACAGATGGCCAAGAAAAATGACAAAAGCGTAAGTTAGAAAAAAACCTGAAGAAACAAAGTATAGATGACAGAGCTGAAGCAACCTTCAGTCTCTTAAGACTGAAAACAGTTCTTTTCCAAATGTCTGCAGAGTCATATGATTTTGGCTTCCTTCTGCTTTTGCAGATCTTTTAGCTTCCTACCTAGCAAAGGCTATGCTAGCCCTTCCCTTCACCTTCGTATAATTTTCCACCACAGCACTCCCACTCACAGAGCTGTAAATGTCAGCACACTTCGTACAGTTTAAATACTGTTAAGCTGGTCTACATGGAGAAGTTTGTAAATGCTACATGGTAAAGATGGAGTTTCTTGACTGCCAAAGAAGATGGTTGCAGAAGTTCCTGCCCACCTTTCACAGATCAGTACTATTCTCATCTGATGCTCTGCTCTGCAGGTGGCAGCCAGTGTAGGACCACATTACAAATTGCCTCATGAAAATAATCTGGGTTAAAAATAACCAGAAAATAGAAGGATGAAGTGGGCAACTTTTACAATTTCAGTTATTCAGAATACAGAGCAGTCCTGCAGTATGCACATGTAACTGGCACAACATAGACCAGCAAACTATAGAGGGGTACAGGTGCAGGGAAACAGTAGTTACAGCAGCTTCTTTATGAGCTTTCCCACCAAAGTCAAGACACCATGTAGGTGTACTAGTAGATCCACTAATTTCTAGCACAGGTAACCTACAGTATGTTTTATGATACAGCTGTGCCAAGCTGACAGCTGCTACCAGGGTGGATCTGTTCACTATCATGTGCCCCTTCCACTCCCCTTATGCTAACACTGGTAAGTTTGCAAAATAACGTATAACAGGGCGGCAAGTTGGCAAAAAACTCTACCAATGGAAATTTTATTTTTCATTAGCTTTCTCACTCAAAAGCAGGAAAGTAGGCCGGGTGAACAATGCTTCTTGACAATGGCCTGAAGTTAGAGTCTCCTACCCAGATAACAAAGCTGCCCCTCCATCTGCAGTCAGACAGCTGTGCAGCAATTGGGAACACAGACTGAAGGTACAGTTTCACTTAACTGAGGGAAGCAGCAGTGTGTTAGTCTGTTTACCTTCCCTAGCCTCACGCTCCCACTGCTTCCAAGCACTGCATTGAGCTGTGAGCCAGTTGCAGGAACCACTTCAATCAAGAGCTGAACAGGGAGAGAGCAGGAGCACCCAGTCAAGACCCAGCCACCTGCCCTGGCCCGTCCTTAAGCAGTCACAGTGAAGCTGCACTCCAGGAAAGATCAGTTCAAAACAACTAATGCAAATTAAACCCCCTGGTTAATCTTTTCTAGCCTCTTTCTTTTAAGTAAGTACATTTTTCCCCTGGACTTTTCAGTCTGAAAACAGATGTTTTCCCTCTTCACTGAAAATCTCTGAGGTCAAAAAGTTAAGTGGATAGAAAGCAGTGACCATCAACAATTTCTTTTTTGGGGTCTGAGGAGGGTGAAGATGGTGGGTTAAGAAAGTGAAGCTCATGTTCCCCGCAATTTTCAAGAAGATGGAAAAAAGCCAATCAAAAAAAAATTCTAACAAGTCTAATAAACTTTAGGGCAATGTGTTCAAACATATTGGGCAAATACATATGCTGTACTCAGCTGACCTTTTCCACATGGCAAGACAACTGTTTAAATAAGGTCTGAGGAGTGGGGAGGCACAGCGAAATCTTGCTTTTACTTCACCAACATAGCCTTAGAATCAAATGGACTAATATTAAAAAAAAAAAAAACCAAACTAATAAAAATCCATTCTGTTTTCTCTAACCATCCAAGTTACTTTTTAAATTAAAGTCAGGAAACCGGGAGCTATTCAAATAGCTTGTAAATTACAAGATGAGCAAAAATCTTTTTTCGCCTTTTCTCATATAAAAGAATAACCAAACCAAGCATAGCTGTTTTGGTAGTTACCAAAAGAGAATCAGAAATGCTTTTCAAGACTACTCAGACATTGACTAACATGAGGACAGAGTTTTTACACCCTCACTTTCCTTCAGCCTCTCAACTGCTCATTGTCATCCTTGTGCAACACTTCAACATGGCAACACAACAACCTGGTCAAGGTACACAGCAGCCAGGTGGAAAGACAGGCATGGGTAGCTTGAAGTCAGATCTGTTTCTCAATGTTTCCTACATATCCCCCACAAGCATTTTTTGTGTAGAGTGACTTGGGGTGCTAGTACTGGTTAAATTAGTTTAGACTACATCTGTTCAAATAAAATCTAAACTAGCTTTAAAAACAAGCTTAGGAGCAATGAAGTGGAAAGGATTCCTTCATAGGTGAAGTCCAGTCTTTGCCATCAAGAGTACTATTGTCATAATTTCATTCCAAATCTTATATTTGACTCTGGCTCATTTATAATTTCGAGAGTAAAAAGTTGGTATATACACTTAATATTTTCCACTTAACTGATAAAAGTTATCTCATTTCCTATGTATAAGTGCTATGAGGCAGAGCGCTCCTCTTTGAAACCAGTCTTTCTTTTGGCAAGTGATTCAAACAAACAAAAAAATATATACTGGGAGAAAAATGAAGTGCTAATACCCTGAGCACATTACTATGAACATATCCTGCTAGCAATTTGACTTTCTACATATAGGAACCCTTAAGAGTGATTCAAACTAGTTTTACCTGTAGCACTGGGAAGTCTTGGAGACTACAAAAGCCAAGGTTTAAAAGTTACCAAAGACAAGCAAGAATCTAAATACCACTCTTTACCACAGAGGCAGCACAACAAATACCACAAATAACTGCACTTCTTGTTTCTACTACCCTCCTAAAACCACCAAAAAACAATAAAAGCAATTCTACTGCATACTCACTCCCAGTGACTGCCAAACACAGTGCACTGTATTTAATCCATCCTGCTTTTTGTAACTTCCACCTCAGTAAGTGGACCAAAGCCAAAATAATGTTTTATAAATATCCCATCAAAAAGAGAAGGCAAAAGGTCTTCTTGACTACAAGACACCACGTTATAGAAGCCTGTTAATCAAACAAAGCACTAAATTAAATTCCTTGGTCAAAGCATGAGCACATTCTTTGAGTGACTGTGATGCCATGCTGTGTCCAAAGCCAACGACAAGTCTTCCATCACCTCTGCAGATGGGAAGGACATGCACACACACAGAGTTTTATGCCTTAAGTGGCATAGTACAAAATAATTTTCCTGCAGAAAAAGGAATTTCTGTAGTTTAAATATGATCTCAGGTTATTGAGGCATTAATTTATAATTCTACTAAGTTAGGAATCAGGAAACAACTTTTCTACATAAAGCACACATATGGCACAGAACCAGCATAACTGGAGTGATCAATCTGTATCCACTTTTCCGACAGCCATCAAGAATTTACTTCATTTTGTGACCCTAAATTACAGCACACAACCTGTAAACCTTGAATCTCAGCAATGCTGTGGCCCTTGACAAAAGGCTTGCAAGAAGTCTTGAGAAAGAAAATAATGCACGTTTGTTTCACCTGCCTGCATCAAATAAAACCAATGCTTTTCAGCCTCTCATCTGACATAGAAAAGGAGATGACATGTTGAAGGTGTATGATTCACTTTGAAAACTAACTTGCATCATTGTGAAACCCAAATGAAAGTAAGCTTGGCTGTATTACTTTACTTTTTGTATCACTTAATTAAACAGAAAAAACAAGATCACAAAGCAATAGTAATAGAGAAGGCAATGAGACTCATAAAACATTCTCTTACACAATTTCACATCCTGCATTAATTATTTTCTGTTCTTATTTTTGTCCTATGACTGAACCTTGGCAGACTGATATGCATTTAGGATGTACATATAGCATGGAACTTCCAAGAGCATTTAAATCCATTCCACAATACTGAAGAGCTGAAAACAAAAGTCAATGCCACACTTGATTCCAGGAATCCTCCCAGTCCCTATGGGGGAATCAGTATTTTAAAACAAACTTATTTGCAATTCATAAAACTCAGTCCTCTATGAAAATCTGCCATTAGAAAGAAGAGGGGAAGTAACAGCAATTCTTGAATCAGCTTCCTTTTCATCTTGAAATATTTTCTAATAATTTCATTAGAACAGCCATTATTTCTTAAAATTTCATGCAACTGCAAGACCTGTTGCAGATGCTTACAATTCAGTGAATTTTTCAACAGTATACACAATCACATGTTATGATGGCTATTGTTTATTTCACAGCCAGTGAAATTAAACTGGCTTAAGATGCTAAATATGAACAAGAAAGGTAAGAAATAGGTGAGGAAACAGTAAGCCACTTGCCAAAAACTCTATGGAAAGTCACATCTATCACAGTAATAGGTGCTGTAATGAAAAAATATACTTAAAACTTAAAGAGATTTTCAGGTAGAAAAGTAATTGACCAGATTTCACCCTGTGGACTAATCCTGCTATGCCCTGGATTACCAACTTGTTCACCTTAGTCTGGTGCCCTAATGCTGAAACATCCCACTGCACTACAAACCTGCTTCTGACAGAACACCCATACTCTCTGCATAAACATGGGAGAAAAAAAGAAGAGTAGTAAACACTAGCATAATGTGACATTCGCTCAGTTTCCTCTCCCTGAGGTGTGAGGCACATGCAAAGAACAAGTACACATTAATACACCTAAAGACTCCACTGGTTTTAAAGCATGCTAGATTAACATACTTCATCCCTTTAAAAAGCCCACTGCTAATATGTCATTTGGGATGATGCATTTTCCAGGACAAAGGCGATCGGGGCTGATCTATCTATGCAGGATGCCCATTACAAAGAGCAATACAGAATACCAAGTAGTATATGAACATCAGCAGCTAAATTTAGAGAGTAAAAACATCACCCATTGCAAACTGATTAGCCTGAAATGCTATCAAGGCAATAGAAAAAAGAAACCAGCAGAATGATGGATTCAGAGGTGTGCATTCAAAACCAAAAATAGCCATCTCTTAACATATACATTCAAGGATTTTGAGTATTTTTCTTTCTTTAAACAAAGACTTACTCCAGAAGCCTGCTCTACAGATTAGGGGAGACTAAATCTACTTTGGAATCTAATGTGAAAAATTAGATGTGGTAGAGACGGGCACTTCAAAATCAGGACTTCAAAGGGAAGTCTTAGCCTACATTTTTAGCATAAGAATGCCAAAAGGACTTTTCTCTAGTCTAAAGAATCAAGCCTGCTAAAGCCATGTTTTACTTGGTCACATCCTTCTGCTACCCAGAAAATTACAGAGGTCCTCCTGCCAACTTTATCTTCACATGGTGATTCCTTCAAACAGGGAATTTTTTTTCATTATTTCTGCCAATTTTAACTTACCTGGTGCAAAGTGAACATATTAGCCAAAAATTAAAATTACAAATACAGAAGTCTATTTATCATGAAGAAAGGTTTCAATGTCTCCCCTTACCTTATAAAGAAAAAAAATCCCAACCAACCAAAAATACAAAACCAAAAGCCCCAACCAAAGCCACAGGCAATCCTTTACCTTTCATTCTCCAGAACCAGCAAACACAATTCCTGTGCGTACAAATACTTAGGCGGTGTAAATTCCACACGGGCTTACACATTCCCACTTAACTGGCAAAAGGTATAGTCTCTTTTCCATATAGGTGGGATATAATCTTCCATTGTCAAGGGAGGAACAGCAGCTCTGAGACATCTGACATCCCTCCTCTACTCCAAACCTGAGCGTTCGGAATTGCCTTGATTTACCCAAGTACGAAGAGCTAAATTTCGCGCAGTACTTGCTATCAAGGACAGTAAGTACACAGCACAATTCATCACCATGGAAAACAGAATCAACTCAGGCAGTATCTGATGTTCACTTACTATCTAAGCAGCAGTTTAAACAAGTAAATACAAATGAAACATACAACATGATGGATGGCAGTATTACAAGAAAAAAAGATAATAATTAAGTTTGCAAATAATTAAACACCCACCACACAGCACATTTTTCCCGTCTAGCCTGCTGAAGGAGAAAACCTTTCATGTGCTTATACGGCAGGCAGCCCCACACAAAACAAGCCGACACCTGCTGCAGCGGCCC
>WEKY01051341.1:42663-134055 GCA_013390045.1 Picathartes gymnocephalus
CACGTGCGCAGCCGCCGCCGCCGCCCCGTCCCGCGGCGCGGGAGCCGCGGCCCCGCCCCATGACGTCATCGCTCCGGCCGCGCACCTGATCCCCGGCAGGTCGCGCCTTAAAGGGGCCGCTGCGGCCGCAGCCCCCGCGGCGGTGGGGAACACCCACCTTCCCCCGCAGGGCACGCTCGGCCGCCCCACGCCCTCCAGCGCCTCCCCGCCACCTCCTGGCACCGCCAAGAGACCCTTCAGCCGCGCCCTGCCCTCGGACGCCTGCAGCCCTCCTCCCCGGAAAGAGCTATCCCAGGGTGCCGATTATGCAAATAATTTGGGCAAGCAAACCACTCACCTGGTGGATTTTAGCAACACGCTCCAAATCGTTTCCCATTCTTTCCACAGCTCTTTTTAAGAGAGGGCTGTGGCCATAGTAGGATGTGCCTCCCTGACACACCTCCCATCCACGAATCCAAACAGCTACAGTTTATAAGCACTTGAAGTCCACAGCTTTCCTCTTTTACCCCAAAACCACAATGCCAGTCTGCCCATTGGTAAAGAACAGCTTGACCATTCTCAGCGTCATGTTCAGAACCAGATACTGAAGAAGAACTGCTGTATTTCTGCCAGAAGAAACCAGCCAATGTAACATGGCACAAAACTGATAACCACTTAGTTTGTATCGTCTACAAACAAGACACACTCAAAATGCAGTTGGGGCAAATCAAACTTATCACTATCCTCTTCCCTAACCAAAATCAATTGTCCTCTTACCCTGCTCAGTGATCCTCTCAACTAAGGAAACGTGCTGGAGGACAAGAGACCTTTAAATCAGTATCTGCATCACTTCAACTCAAGACACGCAAATAACATGAAATGGGGAAGAGAGGATAATGAAATGGAAGATACGAATAGTAAAAGTTCAAAAAGCAAATTTGAACAGAAACATGGCAGTTTCTATACTGTCATCCTTCTTATTTCTATCTACCCACATCTATCTATTTATATCCTATTTCTATCTAATCTATACAGAAAAATACTATTCTTACATAGCCAGACATGAAAATACATCACTTTCACCTAAACCTCAAGGAGGTTGCTGGGAATTCTCAAGGTGAAGGCACTTTTAAAATTCTCTCACTACTGTTATCAGCCATCAGTCTAGACAGACTACCAGGATTAATCCTCATGTCTTCCAACTTTCAGGGCAACTTCATGCAAATGAATTCATCTCTGTCTGCTCCAATTCCTCATCTGTAAAATGGACAAATGACACTTACTATCCTAATTCTCATGCATGCTTGCAGGGATAGTTCCTCCTTTTAGATATCAAAGATGAAGTAATAATACAGCACAGTGTCACTCATCATCCAATTAGTATGAAGAAGCTTCTATTCAACCTTCTACAGCTCTTTCCAAATAATTATTTGATTCTGCAAAAGTTCCCCTTTTTCTTAGTTTCTATGCATGGGTTCCACCATCAACTATAACAGCACTCATCAAAAACAGTGTTGGCCACTGGAAGTGCAGCATTCAGAAAAGAGGAGAGACAGAATTGTGCTGTGCATATGGAACAGGCTGAATCGTACTTTAAAACAATATATTATAACATCATACACAAGCTTTTGCTTCCTGCTTTGTTAATAAGGAGATGCCTTAAATATACATGTAATCAGATATTTCAATTCCATTCAACTCTTGTTTTCCCTTATAGAGATAACGGCTTCCCCCCCTGCCCTCCCTGTGACATCTGTAGGCACCCAGATGTCCAAAAACATTTTCTTTATGTTTAGACCCGGTTTTTTTCCCCCCTCATTTTCCTGAGTACTTATAAAATCTGTGTTTCTGCTTTAGTGAGCTTAATTGCCTAAGATGACTATACTAAATAATCTGGACTATTTTTCAGAAAATAATGAATGTGATACAGCATGTTTTCTAAAACAGAATTTCATACTAATCTCAGATTGCATGTGGACAGAAGTTATACAATCTTATTTTACTTAGATACTTTAAAAAATAGTAAATGCGTAACACTTCTAGAACCAAGGCACCTCATCCCCTCAGCTCCATAGGCTATTACTTAAACATGAAAATTTTTTGGTTTTTTATTTTTCATTCTAAGGTGAGAAAGTGTGTGGAACAATCAAAACGGTTATACTACACTATAATTTAAAAACTCCACTTCATGTCAAAAGCTAGGTTGCCAGTTCATTAGTGCTAGTTTCAATTCAGCGCCTCATTTGCTAAAATTTTTGTGGCAAGCATGTAGTAAGATTTTATTTTAAAGTATATTCAGAACAGATTATCTTAATTATTGATAACAATAAATGTGGAATTTAAATATACTCAAATATATTTTTCCCTAAATAAAAGTAGTTTTAATCAGTTTAAAATGCCATATTAAAAAAAATAATCCCTTGTTTGATTGTTATCCATCCTGTTTGGTGTCTTTTTGATCACTGAACTCCCGCCCTTAGAGAGATGTCTGTGCAACTTTAATTGGAGCCTAGAAGTCAGTTCTCAGCTGACAGATCGACTACTGTCTGTAGCATGTTTGCAGTGCTATTGCTTATCCAGACTATTGTGTTGCCTTCCCCTAGAACTATTAAATTAAACCAACCTATTTACACATATTACCATCCAACACAGCTATCCCACTAAAAGTGTTGAATAAACAAGACTTAATAAGTAAAATTACAGCTCAGTTCTGTCTTCCACAGTGAAATCATGACAAAATCACTTCTGAACTTTATGTATGGAACAACTGGATTTCTATCCACATTTCAGTAGCTTAAAAAAATTCAGCGTACTTTTAGTCTTCTAAATAAATTGATGTCACTTAGGAGCACTTAGATACTGAGTTTCTAACGTAACATTAACTTCATTTACTTCTGTTGCAACAAGATAATTCAAACTCCACTTTACAGTGAAAGTGGCTGCATCCATCTCACTAAATTTCAAGTTTGGATTGTAATTCTGCTAACAGAGTCTTCATAACACCACACTTTATGCTTATAAATAAAACTTCTATTATGCTTTTTAATGTTATTCTACAAAGAGACAGACAAATACTAGGTACTATGACATCCAATAGCCTAATCCAGCATTCCACAATGAGCAGCATCCTTCCTCTACCAAATAAAGCAAAGCAAAAGTAATTTCTGTTAGTCCAAAGTTAATTATCTTCATTAAGTCAAGCATAGAAAGTACAACATGCTGAAGCATAAACAGTAAGACAGGTCTGTGCTTCCTCAGTAGATTTGCAAGGGCAGCTAAACAAGGAACTCCAGTTCCAGAAAACTAAATTATTTAAGGCATGTACATTCCAGGTCTAAGAAAAAGTAAAGCCATGAGTTTTCTGATCTACCTGTGGCTTTAAAAACAATAGGTAAGATACAACATGAAATTATCCACTGATGAGCAGCCATCTGCTGCTGTAAATTTCATTCCAACCACGCAAGGGAAAAGCAGCTCTAGTGTCCTAACCTCGAGCGCTGGTATGAGCTCAGCTCCCAGCTCAGCAGCATCACAGCATTCCCAAACCCCAGGCCTTACTTAAGCACATCATTTGAATCACACCAAATGCTGGTTTGGCCTCCTACACCCAGTACTTAGAGCTGGTTGATGAGGCTGCAACATCCTGCAACTTCTATACTATGGCATCTCTATATTATACATTCCTCCTACACAGCAGTCTTACCCTCCAGTTCCAGTGGCAGATGCTATCAGCATTCTCTCTGAGACTTAGTATTTGGGGCATATTTTTCAAAGATTATTTTATCACTGAGTATTCATGGACAATAACTGTCTTACTTTGCATTCCACTACAATAAGGGTCCTTCTCTTTATTCCTAGTATCTGTATCACCTACTAGATTCATAGAGCTAACTCTACATTTTCTACTTTAAAGCAAGAGCTTCTGGCTCTAGTGGTTAAAAATAATATCATTACATTACGGCCAAAGCTTGAAAGCACCAACCTATGAGTTTTCCACATAGATTTGTCTGGAAATTTGAAAGCTAACGATCAATAGTTAAATAATCAATGTCAGCAGTAACTTTTCTTGCAGATAATATGAACACAAACATCCATGTAGGAAAAGCAAAGTATGCGAAAAGGAAAAATAATAGAATTTACAGCATTTAGACCAAATCTGCTATGTGATGGAGAAGCAAAACAGTAGTAGCAGAGGAGAGAAAGAGGAGTTCAAATTATCTCCTCATAACCAAAACAAATCTTTTCAAGTCACCCTGATCCTTTCTGTAATATGCAAAAACCTCCACCTCTTAAAAGCTCCAGAGTGTCTCCCTGCAGGATGCTGGACTCCTAATGCTTCCATATCAGACATTTGCCCTGTGTTTAAAGACTACCCATGGGAGAAAGGAAGGGAAATATTAGGCAAAAACATAAATTGAAAGCATCTCTTAATAAGTTATTAGAGAGAAGGAATACTGAAATGATGGAATTTCCTTCACATTTACTTAAACAAAAAGCTCCATTAAAAAGTGCTTGGAGCTGTGACAAATTCCATTCTCAGGCACAAAATTCAGGTTTGGCTGGATACATTGTACACAGGCTGTTGGCTTTGACTCACAAAACCTCTCTGAGCAAACAGAAACTAAAAATGCTAAGTAAGGTAATTTCCAACTGCGATGATTAAAGACATGTATTCTAGGGTATAACAATGCAAATAGAGACTCGAAGTATTCTAACAATGTATGTTACATCCTCAGGTAACTGAAGCTTGCACTCATTTCCTAGTGGGGAAATAGACAATGGAAACTGGCAAAGGTTTTATAAACAAAAGCATTACCAACAGTTCACTCCTTGTTTTCATATGCTAATAATACGTCCTGTACCCAGACTGCTGGAGAAACAACTGAAGTCATTATGAAAATGAGAAAGAAATAAAAGTCTACTACTGAGAGGTTTGTTTTCCTCTGAAAAGGAAAAAACAGCTGAACATCTTATGTGGTACAACACTTACTTGCATAGCGAGATATCAACAAAAAAGAAGATGAGGCTACTGAGTTAGAGGATGTTAGACCTCAAAGGACTGGCAATATGGAAACTGATTGCATCGCCATTTTGTCAAGTGGATACTGTCTCAGGGTAAATTGTCTCCATGTACAAAGTGTTCTCAGTAACATTCCAAAAAGTCTATATGTACTGTTCATCAATCTGAAAATAATGTTGTTGTTCAAAAAAGAGCTAAATAAAATTCGTTAGAAGAAAGAACAGTCAGTTATATCAGAAACTGGTCCTTTGCTTGTGATGAGACCTGATCTACGTTTTTTGCAACATTTTAAGATCACTCATCTTTCCCTTTTTCTCATGGATAGGCTTTAAACCAAACAACTTCCTACCTTACTGAAATTGCCTACCACATACACACAAAATTATGCCTTCTGGTTCTCTTTTTGGCACTTGCACACTCACTCCTCTTCCCAGTTCAAATTATTTCAGTCTTTCCAATTAGGCCTCACTTTCTAGACCTCAAATTATTTGATTACTCTCCTCCCAACCTCTGCTCAGGTGAGCTGTATTTCCTTAAGGTATTTGCCCTAGTGAGATGCAACACTTCAACAGAGGATTTACTCTTGGATAAAGAAAAAAAAGATTGTTCTGTATCTGTTTATCCCTCCTGGTATAACATTTGCCCTTTTACATCAGGAATTCTGGAGAATTATAATCTAATGACTTGTTCCCTACAGTCTAATTGTGTATTCATGATTTCTGTTAAGCGCAGAACTTCAATCTGTCACTATTTATCTCCTAAGATTTTCTTAATTTTCACAAAATAACTTTGTGCTCATAAACTTGTGTCCTATGTATATATATATTCCCTCCAAGTTCCAGGGGCATTTTAATGAATCAATTTGGTAAGCACACTGTCTATTCCATCATCAAGGTCATTAACAAGAAGATTGAAATGAAGCAGAATGAGTACAGACCCAACAGACCGTGGCGGATCGACACTCAATATAACCATTTCATTCTGACAGACAATCATTAGTAACCACCTACTAGGCACAGTCATCCACCAAGTCTTGCTCCTACTCTACAAGAGTTTCTTTCAGGTCACATTTTTTCCCTTGTTTGCAATAGTATAGCAAAAAACACTGCCAAAGAACTCACTAACATGAAAAATACTAAGTCACATTTTTCTTGTCAATTCACTGGCCTTATTGTCATGTTACAGAAGAAAATTAGACTGGCATGACTATTTACTCTTCCTAAATTCATTGTGCTTGTGCCTCATGTTCCTGTTGTCTGTCTCCCTGAGGCTTATGCCTTCTGCAAGAATTTGTTCAAAATGTGGAAGATAGGAAACAGGAAATTATAGACCTTTCCTCTATTTACCCACCCTCTTTTACATTTTCAAGTGTTCTATCATCTCAAAGTTGTACTGAGATAGCCTCCATCACTTTTTTTTCCTTAACCACTCAAAGGATGCATGCCTGTATGTGTATATCAGGATCCAACCTAATAAATAACTTACCCCGGTAGGTTTTGCATACTAAAAAGTAAGCATTTTATTTCCTCCTTGTGCAAACTGCTGCTCATTTATACTCCTGCTAATGTTTTGAGGATATTTTGATCGTTCTTACTTCTAGTCCACCTTACAAAACTGTGCTGCCGATCAGCCCCCCCATTACAGAGCCACGGCTCTATGGCTGCCAGGAGGACAGTGCGGTGGGTGCAGCTCAGCGCGGCTGCAGCGCTGCCCCAGGCTGTGCAGCCCTACGGAAAGCTTAGGACACGGCCCTGCAGAAGGAAGGGGCACTTCCCACTGGGGCAGCCATCTCTAGTGCAATGCCAACACAGGACCAGAGCTCTGCAATCCACTTAACAATCACACCAACAAAGGGAGACCAATTACCAGATCGTTTGCAGCATATTAGCGTCGCTTCCGTGTCGATTATGAAATCTGTCTCTACACCCAGCCGGGCAGATGGAGCTAGGTTGGATGGGACATACACACACATACTTTGTTCACAAAATTAGTGCATATACACTGAACGAGGGATTGCAGATAAAAATTAGGATTAAGCCTGACACAAATCATCCTGCAGATACGCTTGCTCTCACAGTGTTGACAGCACAGCACACAAACCCAGCAACCCTTCCGTACATTCCTATATTGTTGTACCATTACTTTTAAAACGTTAGTAGCTTGCTGTCCTTGCCCAAAATTAAACTGCATAATACCCTTATCACAGTACATGTGTATGTGGCAGTTTAAGATGTAAATGTTTGATTACATTATTTTAAAATAGCAACAAAGAACAGGAAGAAAAAAGTTTAAAATACGTTAGTTAAAGGTAACTAATACCTATGTTTTCTTAAGTGTATTGTAGTTTATTCACCATGCACCCAAATTATTTCCTTTTCACAAGAATTACACAATGATTACATAAAACTGAAAAACTGTTCATTATCTTTTGTGTACACTAAGCATACTCATAGCCTTCTAGCCCTTCCCTTTATTGAAGTTTAATCCTCCCAAAAATATCAGAGACCAAAAGAAGTAAGATAGAATAATACAATTGTAAATTAATAAAAATAGTTAGGATGCAAAAGTATGTTCAGAATTAATTAGTTCCCCTAAGATTATCCAAAATTCATCTGACACATTGTATAATTTTATGAGAACACTTTACAAAATAGCAGAACAAAATCTAACAAGTTTAACATTAGAAGAAAAAGAATAAAAATACTATTTGTGTAGATTAATGTAGTAAATGAATGCTTAGCTTTTGGAGAGTATCTGACTTCATTTAATTAAAAGTGCAAATACTAATGTTCTCGAAGAGAGGAAAAAAATAGCATTGTGGACATGCCTGCTTTATCCCCCTCAGAAGGAAAAGGCTAAAACACTGATTTATCATGACTTAACAAGATACTGACCACCAGCTGAACTGCATTAACTAACTAATACATTTCTAGTCTAATTACCCTGAGAAACAAAACAAGTTAGTGTAAACCACTAGTGAATTAACTATATATACTCAGTGAAATCTCAGATAATGTAACAAAAGAAAATTTACATTGAAACTGGTCAGTCACTAATTTACATCTTATCACATTTTTCCTGATCAGATGAAGTAATTTGCAAGGACAAATGTTCAGGCTTCAACTGGTGGGATTTTGGAGGAGGATTTTATTTGTTTTCTTATTTGCTTTTTGCTATAGGCACACTAAAGGATTAATGTTTGGAAGGTAGCAAAAATGTTACAAATTATATTAATCTTGAACACTAATATTAATCACTAATCACAACTAAATCACTAATGAGATAGCATTAATGACCAATTTGAAGTGGGCTGGCATTCAGTGTATTTTGGAACAGATATTAAAGCTGTTTGATTTTTCTTTTACATGAAGTAGATTGATTACTAGTTCCCATAACAATCATTTCAACTCAGAACTCAAGAACTTAATGTGCTTAGGAAAATTTGCATGATAAGAGGCACATCACCTTGCAGACTTTGTACTGCTGCCTCATATATGTGACAGCTATTGATAGAAAAAAATCACCTTGATGCAAGCTCCTAATATTACCTTTAAACTTGGAAAGAAGTGAGAACTCTCTCCTATTTAGTTCACTGCCTGCTACACGATAGCATGTGAATCCAACATGCCTACTCTATTCACAACCACACTGGAATTCAATATAAACACGTATTTAGTTTAATAATTCTCTAACATAATTTGAACTGCTAGTACAGTCTGTATTCACAATGCTTGTTTATGTTTAGTTTTAGCTGCAAGCTCAGTTGCATCCTGTCTATATGTTCAGGACCCATAACAAGAAATAATTACCGCTGATTACTGTCCAGAGAAAGCCTGTTTTGTGAAGGTGATCTTCGTAATTAAATCTAATTTTTGTCTCTTGTGTATAGATATGCACACAAGTTACACTGGCAAAGTCATTTCCTAACTCAAAAGAATTCATTGTAATGTTTCATTATGCTAGTTCACATATCCTCCAAGAATTTCCACACCAGTAGAACATAACAGATTTTAGAACTATTTCTGTAAGAAAAAGACAGTTCGAGATCTGGTTCCTCTTCTCATTGAACTGGGGATGTAACAGCCAGAACACCCAAATTTTATTCTGAGTTCTACACTAACATCTTCTGACAAGCCAAGCCTCTGTGCCCATCCATTCTGGCTACTTCTGATACGATGCCAAAGTTAATTTTGTTGAAATATCTGGATTGAAAGACTCAAAACAGAATTCCGGTAAAAAAGAAAAGGTAAAAAACATGTCCAAAACTGAGTTCATCAGGATTAATTTGAATTTTCAAACAGTAAAAGGAATTCTTGCCTGCTTATGTAGCAAGGACAAGAAATACATCTTCAACCCCTTGTTTGTGGACATCCCTCACAAGCAGCAAGGGAGTGGTGCCATATAAAGCAGCTGACCCTGACTACAACACATGTATTACCATGTCTGGGCAACAGCTACATACAATTTGACAGGGAAGGCTGGAATGGATGCTGATGTAATAAATACCGAGTAGAAACTAATGCAGTAGTGGCCTGGCTCTCATTCCTCTAAAATTTTAACTGCCACCATCTTTTCCATGGTATCAGCCCACCAAGAGTTACTATTTGAATGGATAAGCTAAACACAAAGACATTCCTGAAGCAAAATAAATTGTGCATATTCCTTTCTTAAGTATTGACCAGCCCACCTACCTCCTCTCCTTTATATTTACTTCCCCTTTGATAGATGAACAGCTTTGCAAACTAAAAAAAAGGCTGCAAAAAACGTCATGAGCAAACTCAGAATCAAGGGTCACAAAGCAAAACACCTGACTCGAGTTCTTCTGAATTTTCCTTTGTATTTTAATTCTCCTTACTGCAAAGGATCCGGAAGAGCTGAGTAAGCAAGTGATGTCACTGGACTTTATAAAAGAGGCAGAAATTGCATAAAGTATAAAGATGCAATGCACATCAATTTATCTCCCAATTACTTAAATAGATATTGTTGCTTTTTATTATTACATCTTGCAAATTTACACCATTTTAAACATGCATTCTAATACTCTGCCTAGGAATAATACTTGATTATCTACTAGGCAGAGTTATATTTCAAATTAAAACATAATTAAACATGCAATCAAGTGACATATAAAACCTATGTCATTCATAACACCAAGTTTTCAGTGTTGGCATCCTGGCTGCATCCAGAAATCCGATGGTACCGGTAAACATACCTTCCTGTTATGCCATTCCATGGGAATAAAAGGCTCACAAGGCTAAAATTTAAACAACCTAAGAAAGCAGGATTGATTCCAGCTGTAAACATGTCTGCAATTCCAATCATGGGTTGCTGCCTAAGGCAGCAACAGCCACTGAAATCACAAAAATTCCCTCCTGGTAGAAAGTTCTGTCTGCGAGAAAGAAGTTACTCTAGTTGTGGAAGCAGAACTGACATCATTGAAGAGGAGACAAATCCTGCTCTACATTATCTTAGTCTAAATTCCAAATAATTTTGGCAGCATCAGTATGCACTTAAAAAATCCTAGTGCAACAGAGGAAAAATTTCCCTAATGATCCTTTTAAAGAATCTTCAAAGCAATTCTGCCCTGAAAATATACAAAGTATTTCCTTCAGCACAGGTTTCTTTATAAAAATGTCAGAAGGATTTTTGGCAGCGGTAATAATTTTCCTGCTTCAACTTTCAATTTTCAAAACCATGATTTCAAAGATCTCAATCTGCCAATGGGATAAGTTGTGACATTAAGTCCAGGTAAGTTTAGAGGAAGGCACTGGATTTGGCACTGCATTTCCCAAAGAACATGCAGATGACAGGCAAACATACACACATGTTTCACCCTCTGCCCCCAAATTCAGAAACCAAGACATTTAAGTGAATGCCTTTGAGGCAGAAGAACATTATTTTCCTTCTCTAAAGTCAGCTGGATAATTATACTCTGCAAGTAGTGCTGAGCATTTGAAGGAACTACTAAGTAATTAGACTTTGCAGGTGTGTCATTTATTTTGTAAAGCTCATAGAGGAGAAAAAAATTGACACAAACACCTGTTTGACCATTAGTTAGCTTTTTTGGGAAGTTCCAACTAAAATAAAAAGTTACAACGGTCCATGTCTCAAAAGCCAGAATTCAAGCAAATGGCTTTGTCTAGCCTGATCTATGTAGTGTACCATTAGTATTACTATGTTTTTATCAGATCAATAATAAAATCCTTTGTGAAAGCTGATTGGAAAACCACAAAGACCTACATACCAGCTACTGTTGCAAACACATTTGCACACTTGTACATTGTGCTACTTTTTCTGTTTCTTCTGAGAAGGTAAACTGCTTATGAGATGAAGAGTTAAGGACAGCACTAATAACTAAGAGCCTTTGTGCTGTCCTGAGCTAAGGCATTCATGGATAATAACATAAAAATGCTGGCCTTCATTAAAAGAGACTGAAGGTTGATTAAAATCAAAAATTTTTCCACAACCTCTTGAGAGCAGCCCAGAGCTGGCCTTCACTAGTTCTTAACAGATTCAAAATCATGATCATTGCTTCTCATTTATGTGGTAATATTATCAGTCAATGGAAAATTCCTTTGGTAAGCTGCCAAGGCAACTTCTCCCCACCCTGACAAAGAAAAAATAAACATATTTTAAAACCCACACAAACCAAACCAGTTGATATTCATAAAAAAGGGGAGAATTGAAGATCCTTTGTTTCATTTGACCATTTTCCTCTATATTCAGTATCTGTTCGGATTTTTATTTGTTTTTTAAGAACAAAGGCTGTTGGCAGAATTAAAACTGCATGACTACTCACCTAAATAACGGGAGTGGGCAGAGGAAGAAAAATTCAAACACTAATTTATGTGCTAAAATTCTATTTATTGCCTATAGTCATCATGTGGGAGGACAGAGATCATTATTGGGGAAAGTAAGGGATGAGATATTTTTTAACTGTTTTTCAGTTTCTACCTCTGTGCAGTCCAAAACAAGCAGCTGGATCTCATTTTGGCATTCACACTAGAAAGCACTGCCATCACCTCCTTCTATTGAAGTACTTCGGCAAAGCAGACCATCAATGCAGAACAACCCTGTGCAGCTGGTGGCTCTGCTGGGGCAGGCAGGCCCTCTACCTGGAGCTCTCCTTAAAAATATGCACATGAAAATCAACTATTTGATCTTCATTCCACAACAAAGGATAACACTAGAATCAAAACTGGGTATTTAAAACAAAAATGACCTGATTTAAGTCTAAGACCAGTTTTATCCAAAAAATATTACTACTAGATAGAGAAATAAGACTTCTTCCTCCCCGTTGTCACCTTAAGCAGGTATTAACCTCTTCATAAAATGCTATTACTTATAGGCATAAATTATGAATGTTTCTATAATTTTTCCTACCTCATTATAACTCTGACTCTGAAGACAAAAGGATTTTTATAGACTCAAAAAAAATCTCCCAAAGAGATTATTTTTTAAATATAAATGAATCTTTTCTATCTTACCAAAAAAAAGTAACCGACAATGCTATTCTTGAAAAACATTTATGCAGTTCAGTCTGCTTAACAGCTGACTGCAATTGAACAAAATTTCTTTTTGGCCTCCTTCTTTGTTTGTATCAGTAACAAAATTTAAAACAAAACAAAAACAAGAAATAAATAAACAACAACAAAACCACCAAACAAGCTTAGCTGCAGTAACTATCTCAGCAGCAAGCACATTATACAATGCCTTGGTGACTTCCTGCTTAGGAACCCTGCTAAACTCTTCTGGTAGGGCTGAAATTTTGTCTGTTTTACTAGAAGAAAAAATGTGCTGGCTCCCTTGCTCTAATTCTTCTTGCCTGCCATAACTTCCAAGTTATGCTATGTCCTACTCACAATTAGAACTTGTTTTGAATATTATATAATGTGTGAGAATCATCTATTTCTTGTAAAAAAATTAATGTTTGTTTAGTCACAGTCCTGCATAATTTATTAAAATTTAGAACAAAGAATTTCATCATTTGGTTAAGTCCTCTTAGGAAAATGGCTTAATCTAGACTAAATCTTCACAGAAATATTCTTCAAAGCAGGAGTTAATCTGTCCATAGCCTCAGCTGCTTATCAAGACAGTTGGACAACAATTTGCCTGCACTCCCTTTCCCCCTGAGCTGGTGCCTCTAATTCTCCAGTCTCATGTGATGCCATTCTTACCAAAGGAATTTATTGAGCACTTCAAATGAACAGCTCACACAATTAGGAAGAAAGAATGCTGAGTGTGATCAACAAGTAAATCAGAGCCACAGAATAACTGAGGCTAGAAAGGATCCCAGAGGAGGTCTCTCGTCTAACCTCCCACTGAAAGCATGCCTAAGAGGTCAGATCAGGTTGCTCTGGGCTTTATCCAGTTGGGACTTAAAATCCTCTAAGGATGTAGACTGGATTGCCTCTCATTCAAATGCACGGCTGTCAACGGAGTGGGGAAAAATACCATTCTTACCACCAGTCAGAACCTTTCCTGTTTTCATTTATGACGATAAATTGATAATGTACTTCACATGCTTCCTGAGGAAAGTTCCTATGTCATATTTATCAGTGATTTTCACAAACCAAATGAGAACATTGGTTTGAGTGGAAAAGTGAAGACATTATGTCCTATTTAAAGCAGAGACATACTGGCAAACCCACATCAGCTCAATAGGCTGGCATTACACAGAAGGACTGAAAATTTAGTATGCAGAAAACAAGAAATTGCCACTGAGAATTCTCAGAATTCACCTCAAGAACAATATTTGTTTTGTTAAAGTAACAATCAAAATTTGAGTGCTATTAACACTCAAGGCCATTCCCAAGAACAGCCAAAGATGAGTATCATAATTTATCCAGAGCTCAAGAATATGGGCTCTGGCACTTAGCATATATGTCATTACTCTAACTCCTGATAAGCTGGGATAGGAAGGAGGTAAACCAAGGAACAACCTGGAATATTGTTGCATGATTTTTACTGATACTATTAACCTAAAGTGGGACAGTAAAGACATGAGGCAAGCACTGCAACTAACATAACCATTTTCAGACCTACCATTTGAAGTAGAACAATACTAAAACAAGTTAGTATTTGATGTTTTCTGCTAAGAAAAATCCAAATTTTAAAAATCAAAATATTTTTAAACAGTTTAGGATTAATTAGAAATCTAATTTTAGGCTTTGGATTCTTGTTCAAACAACTTTAAGTAATTTTTACTAATTATGCATACAAGAAATAAAAAGTATCAAAGGTTAAAATTTATTGACAAATGGCATATCAGTTCTAACTCCTGTACAAACGCATTCAAGCATACAAACTCCTGTACATGCATTCCTTATCAGAGGAAAAAGAACAAAACAAATTTGTAATCGATACTTGAAGTACTATATTTCAGAGCAGAATTAAGCAATTCAGTAGAGCACTGCACTTCAACAGTCATACATTTTCCATGTTTTCTCTCCCAAAACCTACCAAAATCTCAAGTATTCCTTTGCAGAATAATCCTGAAAAATAGTTTTCCAGTACTGCTGCTTTTGTCCAGAAATGTTTCTGGAGCTATCCAGTCAGAAAAAGGAACTTCAATTTGAAAATGTCCCTCTTTATCCCTGAGCCTGAAAAGGTCACTGCTCTAGTGGAGATAACAAGACTCTATCACCTTCTGCCTGTGATTGCTGCTGGCTCCTACCAGACAAGAATCTAACCCAGTGGAATTGTCCAGGTACCTTTCCAGGGTGCAGCTGCAATATCAGACAAACAGGGAGAGGAGAATCCATCACATGCAGAAAGTGAACAGAGGAAAACATAATGGGTAAGTGGTAAATATCTTAATTTATGTGATAATTATACAGTCGAATATGACTGCTACAATTATTAACAACAGTATGTGGACTGATTGAAGAAATACATTACTAAATTAATTAAATTACCTTTTATCTCTCCCAAAAATGAAAAGCCCTAAAGAAAACACACTTGCACAACAGAAGATATTTCTTAAAAGAGGGCTATTTCCATAACAAAATTACAGTCTTAAACCCAGCTAGTTTTTGCTAACAGCAAAGAGAGATTCTCTCCTTCTCCATCCTCTCCTGAAGCAATGCATTTTAAGAGAAGTATCTAAAGCGAAGTTTTAAAAAGCTTCCCTGAAAAATCTGTTGTCTGTCTTCAAGAATTTAAACAAATTAGGAATATCCTAAAAACAGCACTTAAATGAAAACTGCAACATTGCCAAACTCACACCACAATACTTTTTCCTGATTTGCTTTGAGAAAAATAAGTAAATCTCTATTTAAAATCTATCAAGCATCCATAATCAAAGAATCCTAAAGTTTTTGCTGGCAATGCCTTTTTTAACATACTTCAAAAGTATTTACATAAACTCCCCAGGTATCACCTGTTACAAGTACTGCATAGATTGTTGTGATAACAGTGTGCATAACAGACATCAGAGAGACTGCTGCAGTTTACTATCCCAATGTTTATGAAGTTTTCCTGTCTAATCATTAGCACACTTCGGATGCAGCATAATGAAACAGTTTCAATGAATGGGATGAGTAAAAAAAAAAATATCAACTTTTTTTCTCTTTAATTTTCCCTCCCTTTCCCCTACCATGACCTATTTTCTTGAATACCATGCAGATCTATGGAGGACATTAACCTGTTCCTATGTCATAGTAACAGCTCATGTACCAACATGCTGAGATGCATTAGCCGTTGTTTATTGATCCATTTATAAGTTCATTGTACTGGGAATACAAACTGGAGGATTATAAAGTCTTGCTATCCTCTGCTTTGTGACACACTTTACTGATAAACTATTCCCCAGAATACATTTATTTCCATGTTCTGTGGAAATACTTACAGAAGATTCCTCCTCTTCAAACAATCTCCCACGTCTGAATCACTCTTACATATTTTTAGTCCATTCATTATTTTCAAAATTCAAAATGTAATAAACCACATACCATTTTTTAAAAATGAAACCATATGAATTACATCCACCAAATGTTATCTACTACAAATACTGATTTATATTTACCAAGTATTAGAAATAACCATGCAAATAGGACAAAAAAAAGAAAAAAAGCTAATTTTCCCTTGATTCCCTTCTCATATGCTAGCTGTTCCCACCATACACATGTAGCGTGTACCTCTGCATAAATTTTGGTGAGCCAAACTGTCCCATGAAAAAAGCATTCTAGTCAATACACTAACGTGTGATCATTAGTTATTGCAGTTCATCCTGCTTCTACCTTTGAACCAATAGTTACTTACTCCTTATTTGTAATGTACATATTCAAACCCCCTCTTTTGTGTCAGTTTATGGCACTAAATGATTTATACCATCTAGCAAGCTTGACTACATTCTAAAAACAGGTATCTACAATAAACCCACATTCACTGTTCCAATTTAAATAGGATGGAAAAGCAGCTGAAGTTTAACTGCCTGAATTTTCAGAGCTGTAAAAGACAAAAGGGGAAAGTAATTCTGAAAGCCAGACTTCTAGCCTTCAAATTCAAGGACTGCATGCTTGATCAAACACACACATCAAATCAATTATGGCAAAATGTAACAAGCCAGAGTCTATTGCAAAATAATTAAAAGACCACCAGGGTTCATGATCTGTCACACTTTTATAGACAACAATTCAGTGAAGTCTTATCTCCAGTAAAAAAAACTCAGAACCAAACCAAACCAAAACACAAAACATAAAATGGCGTCATTTCAGGTTTGGAGAGATATTTAAAAGAAGAAAACATTAATGAATTGTATCTATGAGTTTTAAAACCCTAATTTCTCCAATTCTCAAAGAGCCCCAAGGATTCAGACATTTTGCTTTCAATGACAGAACCCCTGCAAGGTAAGTGCAACCCCATCAAATGAGTGGGGAAAAAAAATTACAAAGGAGAGACAGTTCACATCCCATCTACTAGAAATGCTATGCAAAAATGAAAATACTGTTCCAAGAGGGATGCTCTAGCTGATGCTCTCTAGGAGGAGAAAACAAATGGGACCAAGGATACATCAGACAGCTTAATCATATGCCTTGTTTCACTAGTAACTTGGAAGTAATTTTTTTTTTGTTGCCCACAGAAGCATCTGACCAAAACAGGTTTCCTACCAACACCTTTTGAATCAGTTGACCAATTTTCAACATTTTGAAATAAAACCCCCAGAGATCTCAAAAATATGTTCCTATAAACTACATGAAAATTCATGGTCAGGTAGAAGAGAAAGACCTAATTTGCTCTCATAGTGAGGGGAAAGCAGGAAAATTCACCTCTTTATATTTGATTTGGCAGCAGGTCAATCAGTACAGACACAGCAGTGTCTGTTGATAGGAAGTCGTATGAGATTAAGGATTGGAGGAGAAGGGATAAGGAGATAAAAAGACAATCCAAATACATACAAATGTTAATTTTATTATTTCTGTAGCTCACAGAAACTAATGCTTGTAGACAGTAAATTAATAGCCTGAGAAATTAAGAATCATTTGCCCAAGTATTTACATTTGTTGACCTCCTCCTGCTCAGTAGGTTGCTTAGGAATATCTTACCTCAAAATGAATGGGAAAATAGTTTATGAGCCCATCTGGACATTTCAAATACTTTTTCAATCTATTTTATTAAATCCATGCAAATGGTTTTCCATTATGCTTTTTTACAGCATTAAAGATACTTCAATGAAGAAAAAAGTAGAGGAGTAGTAAAGATGATATACTCTGAAAAGGCTTTCATAGATAAATACCAACCTGGATACACCACGCAGAAGTGTTGGTGGGATGACTCGGCTCCTAATGATATTTTATTTAAGTTAGTTTTCTTAGCAATAGTCTGATGTTATTAATAACTCCCAGTATGCTACTTAGAGCTGTAGATTCATTTTCCCATTAATAGCAGCAAAAGATTCTTTGTTAATGGTTTTAGGATAATGCTAGGTTTTGCCATATGGTTGGATTTATATGAGGGTTTCTCATGAAAAGCCAGAGAGTGTAAGAAATTGTTGCTATATTTAACTGCAGTGTCCTCACACGCACAGCAGACAACTGGAACGGACACTGTTCTAATATTTACAAGTGCAAATGATGCTCAGTATTTACTGCATGTTCTGTTTAAGAGGACTACAGGGACCTTAAACAAGAGAACATACGGATAGATCCGAGGATTCGTAATACAATACTGAGCTTTTCACCTCTAGGTCATCGGTTCAAATCTAAACTGGTTGGTAACGAAGGCAAGCTATTATCATCTGACAGCCCTGGTCTTTGCAAATTGATTTGTCAGGCTCAGTCCTGCTCTCATCAAATTCAAAATTCAACATGACAATTTGCATTTCCAAAAACAACCCCAGCAACATAACAAAAAAAATGGACAAACAGAAGTAATCTCTTCCTCCTCAGGTACCATCTCCAGACCAGAGTCTCTGGAGAGTGCCAGAGGAATAGTGAAAATTATACCACTAGTAGCTCAACAAATCATTCTGTGGATAAAGGTTACTTCTGACTCTCAGATACCCAATTATAATTTCCTCTGTACAAGTACAAAGCTTTCAGAGGTTTTATTAATAAAGAAAAGAAAGAAGAGACACCAATATGCAGGTCTTAAAGCTGAAATTTCACAGTGCTGCTTAAAGATCTCTTCAGATACCTTGTTAAAAGGTGTGTTTCTCAAGGCTAAAGGTTTTGAAGACAATGGTCACAGTACTCTATAAAAAAAATATCAAATTTATTTTCCATGTTGTTATGACATATTTGTAGTCAAAATATTTAAACACCACTTGTAGCAGCAACATTGTATTGTATTACTTCCAGACAGCTTTAATACAGAAATGGATTTACTTAAAAGTTATCATGAATTATGCTAGAGAAGCCGTATTTTCACAGTATTTCTTCAAAATTATGTTAGACAGAAAAAGTATGGATTACGATATAATAGTACGTAATTTTCCACATGATTTCATAACTTGAACAAAAATGGCTTTAAGCCTCAAAACCACATCTAGCCCTTTCCTTTGCCTCTTACTAGTTTGGGAGCAATTACAAACACTCAGCAGGTACCACATTCTCCATTTTACTAAGCAATCACTGCTACAGAAGTGAATACACACACCAACTTTTAACAGAGTATCTCTAAGATCACCTTTACTTCACAAATTTAGGGCACTGCACTACAAAATCTACTGAAAGTTTTACACTCTATGAACATAAAATGTTACTCCTAATATTTAAGACTACAACAGAATACATACAACTCACAAATCTTAGAAAGTATCAAAAAAGTAAGAGCCACTTGTCTTCCTTATAGGTTCCTTGGTTTTTACTAAGGTACTGATAAACTGAAGTTTGTCCTTCTTTTTCCAATAACTCCAGATATAAAACACTTACCATAACTTTAGGAAAGGCACAACAGGTTAACTTCTCAGCTGAATGACTGTACATAAGTTCTGCAAGCTGAGTAACGGAGCTGGTATATAGTCTATTGCTATAAAACCAGAGCAGCATAGCCAAGTCATATCCTAGTCTGGCCGAGCATTAGACCCATTCCCCACAGCCAGTGGCTGGTGAGATGCACCCAAATCCAACCTTCCCCAGTCCCAGAACAAGAAACCCCATGCATCAAGTGACCTAAAAGAGAAGACATAAACTGCACACTAAACTTGCATGTCAAGAGACACAATGAGAGACCTATTACATTGTGTCACTTGTCTTAGAAAGTGTCCAGACTACACCAGGAGATGGCTCCTCCCAGCAATCCCACACATAGAGCATAAGCCTAGGGAACAGGGCTGCCTACAGATGAAGGGATGAAGGCAAAATCCTAAGGATTGGGGATTGCCTATTACTTGACTTGCAGTTAACAGGACCAATATAGAGATCCAAGCAAGTCGATTAAAATTCTTTGACAGTCAGTAATAAAATTTCATGCTGTTCCTCTCAGCCATCAAGCACTGCATATCTTTTCTAGGGAATGACCTTCAGTGACAGAATATAAAATGGCTTTGGGATTGTGTCTGTAGCCACTACTGACAGCAAATAAAGAAATTAAAAAGCAAACAAGAAGTATTTCAGAGAATAAGTTAAAATAAACTGTTTGAATAAATATGTGTGGAACATATGTCAGGAAACTGAAGGATGTATAAGGCATTCAGAAGGATGCATTAGTAAAAATACAAAGGCTAATAAGTTTTACAGGTATCAACAGGCATGTTAATTATAAGACACGTCTGTTGGTTCTGAAGTTAGGCAAGCAGATGTAAAAAAAAATAACAAAACCAAACAATATCTGTGACTTTTTATTATTCTTTCAACCTCTTACCTCAGGGGGGGTTTTTTTAAATCACCTGTTGCAATTTGCATAGTTGGACCAAAAGTGATTCTGGACAGCCACAACTGTTCTTTACATAGATATGTTTATACAGCCCTCAAATCAATGAGCCTCTCAAGGTTTTTGAAGCTCCACAAACTGGGAAATAAACACACTTTCTCTTCTACATATTGTACAAGAAAACTTGCCTAAGAAGGCTTAATCCCTAATAACATCCAAGACTAGACAGAAAAATATTTAAATTCCCATTATCCTTTTTAACAAACTTGTGACTACAGTCTCAAAATAGACTCTTAACCCAGAACTGAGAGAACTGGCATATTTCTTATCTGCAATGCCTGAAAGAAAGGAACTGAAATGTTTTACAGCTGTCACCAGCATAAAAAAAAACCCTCCAAAATTTCTAGATTTCCTGGGATAACTGTAAGTTTGTCCACAATGGGCAAATCAGGCGCACCCTTACTCCTCACCGCACCCCAAGGACATTGGGGCAAAAGACTTCCTAGGTGAGGAGGAAACAAACAAGCAAAAAAATAAAGCTCCTATTTAATCCAGCCTGAATGAGATGCAGCTTGCCTGATTAGATATAGTTTTGATTAGGTGTTAGAATAGAACTTAGAGTATCCTACCTAGTTAAAGTGTTATTATTTCTATCACTTCCTAAATGAGAACATATTTCAACAAGCTGACAAATACTTTTCAGCTCATAATACTTTTTTCTAATTATTTTTAAAAGCTGTCATATTCAAGTCGTATTACCTCACCAGTTGAGTTGTCAGCACAGCAGTACTTTCCTTCCCTCACGAAACAAACACAAGACTGTGTTGCTATTGTTTTCCAAAACTGCTACTCAGTGTCAAGTACATTGCAGAACAAAATCTTTCAGTTGTAGATTTTTTTTCAAGTGTGAAAAGTAGCACAGGCTTAGAGAAATCTTTTTCCAGTACATACGTCTTTCTTTCAAGCAACATGAGAAATACATATTGAGAAATACATATTTTCCCTCCCTTCTCACATGCATATTTTTCCATGATTAAAACACTCAGAATTTGCTCTGAAATCTGAAAAGATTTTGAATTTTTTTAACACACATGATCAGCCATTACAATACCCACAAAAAGTTCACGTAGCTGAAAGACCAGAAAGCCATTGTGCCTGCAACTTTTTGAAAGCAGAGGGCGTATATTGTTATGGTTTCTATTTATGGCTGTAATCCTCATGAAAGTCCACGCATAGTCCTGCTACTGAAAGAAAGGTTTCAAGCAAAATCCGACTCTGGAAAAGCAAAGAGTTTCTGCTTTCTTTTAAAAGAGGGAAAAAAAAAAAAAAAAAGTACATGGTTTTGCCTACCTTGGACCAACATAGTAAATTAAATACAGAGGAGGTTCTTCTAACCAACAGCAGCTCCCATGCAAGCTTAACTTTTGACGGCAGCTGATCACGCCTGGGTTATTAACCAAGATAACGCAACATCCCTTTTTATTTCAAAGACCTCCGGTAATAAAATATCTTTTTAGCCTCTAGCATTCCCTTTCTTTCGTACCTGCTACTCCTTTTCTCTTCTGCGGGCGTGCAGAGCAGAGGGGCCCTTCACTCACAGACCCGCTGGAGGTCGGGCCGGGACTGGGGCCCGCCCGAGTCCCGCACGGACCCCGCTGCGGCCCGGCCGAGGCGGGCGGGGGCTGCGCCACTGCACAGAGCGGGGGTCGCCACGGGCGAGGCTCCGGGCACACAGCCAAGTAGCCAGTGAACAGCTGGGTCTGACCGCGGTTTCCCCTAAGGGGACTGGAGGAGAGGAGAGGAATCCCCGGCACTTCGGGAGCGGTTTCAGTCCCTACCTGTCCCCCCGCGCGGGTCCCACCGGGCGCGCTCATCCCCCGCTGCCATAGCTACGGGCAGCCGCGCCGCCCGCCTCTCGCGAGAGCCGCCATCTTCCCGCGAGAGCCGCGGGCCGCGCCGGCGGTGGGCGCCTCCTCAAAAAAGAGGGCTGCAGGGAGCGCCGGGCAGCACGGCCGCGGCCGCGCTGCTGCTGCTCGGGCACGGCTCTGCCTGCCGGGAAACACACCGGCGTGCCGGGAAACACACCGGGGTGCTGGCATAGCGCGGTGGGATCGCTGATGACTGCAACGTGAGGGCGGTGGTAGCTGCGAAGCACAGCTGGAGGAAACAGACACACGCTCGTCTAGCAAAAGTTTGCTTGTAGTTCATGTGAGCTGACTTAGCTGACAGGTTAGAGCCAATACTTCAGGTGTGAATTAGACCATCTCGCGATGAGGGAAAATTTGAGTAAGATCATTTAGAAATTTGTAGTGTGATTTTCTGAATACTAGACAACATGTAAAATGATTATAAAACTCTCATTCCTTGAACTGCGTCAGGTCTACATTGCAGTATGTGATTTTCCTGTCACCAGTGCAGACTGATGGTAATATTAACTGTGGCCTAATAGTGTTCTTGGTGATACCCAAGAAACACATTTCAAGCCCACTGAAATAAATGGGTGCTTCCCTATGAATTCAGGATCATACATACTGAGAGAATCTGTGGATAACTGTGGGGACCACCGTTTCCATGACCAATTGGTATCTCAGTGATACCTGGATAAATAACAATATTAATGACTCAGACTGAAACATGAAGACATGAGGGTTAATACATTTTCTTTCTGCTCTTTTATTTCCAGTGTTGTCAACATCTGAGAGATGCAGCTTTTGTAACAATCCTTAGAGAAGTGCCACCACCCCTGTAAGTGTTCAGGAAGTTCTTTTTATTTAATTGTTGAGCTCATTTTTACATTAGAGAAGTGAGTTGACGCCTAGTGTTCTGTATCTAAGAGGTGTCTGCCAGAATTTCCAGCTTCTGATAATTCAGGTGTCCGGTTAGGGGTGTACCAGATGCACAGAGTGTGCCTGGGGGACTGGGACTGTTGTTTGTTCTGCCTAGACCAAACAAAGCATAGAGTCTGTGAATATGTGTCTCCAATAGTGTTCATGCTACTGCTGTTAATATCTTAATATTATATTTCTAACACCACAAAAATTAAAAAAAAAAGTTTGTGCATTTGGAAGAATATTTGTTTACTTCTGTCTTCCCATCCCATTTCAGTTTTTTGCTTTGGGAATCAAACCAACCATAGTGGAAAAAAGAGCAAATGAGGAAGGCCTCAAGCCTCTCTTAGGGACCAAAGATAATTAAGAGAAACATTTAGAGATAGTAGATATAATGAATGAATATGTGCTAGCTTCAGGCCCATGAAAGTATGGCTGTTTTTGTAATAGAATATGGAACTAATTGCATGTTTGAGCCAGGCACTCTGGGTTTGACTGAATCTCTCCTCAGTGTAATTGGATTTGTATAGCATCTGTGAGCAGGGGAGGTCTGGTGCCACAAGGCCCGTAGGGTGTCCTTAGGCAGGCCAGCAGAAAGTTTCTCATTTGTTTGTCCCTCCTTCCAGGGACCACTTTGTTTTCCCTGCAGTGCACGATGTATGATGAGATTGTTGCTTAAAGCAGGAACTTCTCCCAGTAAGAACAAGAAGTCCACAGAGTCCTTATTTACCCTTTTGTGTAGAGGGATGTTTTGGAGCATGAGTGCAGCATTGCTTAGTGGCCAGCTTTTTCAGTGCTCTTTGTGTCCTCCTTGTATGCTTTTCTTCTCCCTAGCTGCAAATGCAGGAACCTGGAGTAAAACAATGATGCTGCCCTTGGCTCATGTCTGAACTTGGGAAGAGTTGAGACCTTTGTCAGCCTTCTGTAGTACAATTGCATTGTCTCTATCTGAGTTTCCAGAAACTAATTGTTCCCAGTAACTCATTACAAGAACCAGGAAGAATAACTATTTTGATTTGACACCTGAAGAACTTATAACCATAAATTAATCTTGTCTTATGCATTTATTTGTTCACTGTGGATTTTTGAAAGGCAGAAGTTTATCATTCTGGCTTGGGCTGTACCTAGCTTCTTCTCTTCCCATTTTTTAAAGGGTAGTGGTCCCTTTGTCTGCAAATTTATTTGTATCAGTTCTCTCTGAAAGTATTTCAGATGATGTTTTGTTTAAATGAAAAACAGACTTTTAAAATAAAAACTCTTTGCACAAAACATTTTGTGTTTATTTTATTGTTATTCAAAAGATTGAAATAAACAAACACACAAAAAAGAAGCCTGCAGGTTTTCTTAAAAATAGTTGGACAATATGCATTAAAAGTTTTGATGTAAATAATGTTTCTAAAAAGTATAATTTAAAATCAAAGTAAGATTTTATATTTGAGAATTTGTTTATTAAGCTGACTGAACTTTGGGTTGCATTTTAGAAGCACTGCTTGAGGGTTGTTTATGTAGTTCTCTTCCCTTTAGTGCATGTCTTAATTAACACGACATATAGCTGAGCAAGTACTCACACTCCTTAAAGCTTCAGGTAAGTTGTACTGCAAGCAGAAGATGATCATCAGAGAGGACACTTACTCTGTGTTAAATACATAGAGAGCAAGAACATAAAGGCACTGCTAATTAATTACATTAACTGAAGAGCCTTTTCCTAGTAGATATATGATTATAATTAATATAATTAATAATGTTTCAAATTCCACATACTCTCAATTCACAAAACTTGTAGATTTCCACAAAGTGTGTGCAATCTTGCTTCTGTGTCTGCCTACAAGTTCTTAAGACTTAGTTATCTGTGGCCCTGGTCAGGTACATCTGCAAGACAGAATAGGCAACTTGTCTGAACTGGTTTATAACCTGCAATTTGGCCATAGATGAGATTGCATATAAATGTCTTAATGTGCTGTGAACCAGCAGGATGGCTTGCAAACTTCTAATATTGAATCACCAGAGACTGTAATATGTGCTGCTAATGGGCAGCAGTGGCCCCTGTAAATTGCCAGAGCAGTGTTAACAGCAGATTGTTGTGCCAAGGGGCAGTCCTTTGGAAGTAGGACGTTTTCCAGATGATCACACCTGTAGTCTATGGAAGAGAACACATACTTGCAGACAAGCTAGTTAGGAAAAAAAAACCTCAGGGCAGTGAAGGTTCAAGCCTTGTGCCACAAAACTGTGCCTCCCATGGAGGGATGGCCACGTGCAGACCTCTGCTCCACAACAGAAATACCATATTCAGGCTCTAGGCTGTCTGGTGCCTGCCATCTTGTATAAGAAAAGTGAATGCATTTTATATAGTCATAGTATGATTTAAAAAAAAAAAAGTCAAAAAGGCAGAGCACATAATCTCTTAACAGCCTGAAACTCGTCCAGATTTTATTTTAAAGAGAGTAAGTCTGATGACAAAGTCATCTTCTCTAAATGATCTATCAATAACAACACAAATTGCTCCCTTTGATTAGGGAATGCAGTGCAGTCAAATGGAAGGTTTTCTGCACAACACAGAGAACCATGCTAACTGTGCTACTACCTGCCAAATATTTATGCCATCAGCTATAACTTCAGGCAAAGTTTTAAAACATCTGAGACCATATTTCTGGATAATATTGCTGAGATTTTGTTAAATGCTTTTCTTTTACATTAAAATGTGGGCACTATTTTTTAATGCATTTTTAGCATGGCTTGGATTCTTTATCATAGAATTTGTCTTCATGAGAGAAACACTTCAAGCTTAGAAACTGTAAAATAATATTCCTAGAAATGACAGTGTAAATCACTAAAATTGTGAGAACATTTTGTTTTGAATGAAAAATCTGAATGTCACCAAATTCTATGCAATCCATTTTTCAAGGGTCAACCCCTCTCTATTAAATGGATTTTTAGCTGTTGTTCCATGGAGTATAAGCTTAATATCCAGTGTATCCTATGTAAGGGAACTGTAGCCTTTTCAAGAGGATGGGCTCAATAATTTGTTTTTTTTAATCTCTAACTGTGATGATCCTGCTTAAAAGCAGATGACTGACTTTCCATTCTGTACTTTCTATTATGTGGGAGAAAATCCACTGTAATTAAATCTAATAAAATCCTCTAATTCCCAATATAAACAATTCTCTGACATAGGCAATTCCCCTGAGTCTGCATCACAGCCTAAGGAAAACAAAGAACAGGAGCTGTTTCTTACTTCCTTTTAAATATTTGATCATTATGGACAAACTTCTGCCCTGATTACAGTAGCTGAAAGCCTTACTCACAGTAATTATTTTTGAGACAGAATTGGGATTACTGATTTTTCTCTCACTTGTAATGTTACTTTGCATAATGACTAAACTAGCATGTAATTTAGGCTGTGTAAACAACAAGACAATAGTTTTCTGAGTTGTTCTACAACATGTAGTGTTGTATTTCTCATTTGTACTAGAAACAAAAGCACATAAATCCTGCTTGACAGGATTTGAAATTGAAAGTGCACTGACAGAAGAAGAGCTATGTGCCTCATTAAGCAAATGTACCAAAACTGAGGAAACCTTTTAGCTTACAAGTATGCATTATAGCAATATTATTAATAATTTGAAATGATACAGTATTAATTCCAAGGACATTGCAACTTCTCTCCCCATTTAGGGTTTGGATTAATGGAGTGTGCTGACAAAACCTCTTGTCCAACAGTATGTTGTGAACCAGAGAGAGCTTTGGGTACGTGCCCAGCCCTTTAGCTACCTGCAGGATGGTGCTGCCTTCCTTGTACCTGGCAGCTTTGAGACTACACCACCAGAGAGCACTGTGCTATTTCTGCACGTATTGCTTACCTGGCTCTGCGTGTTTAAGGACCTATTTTATTCAGTCCTTTTTTCTATGATACAGTAGAACTCAAGTGGTTGTTGTGATTCTGCTGGAATTCCCAAACGTTTTGCTGCCATTGTCCTGTTTGCACCCTGTGTGCAGCCCTTCCTTGACCTGACTTACCTCATTTGGGACCTTCACACTATTTATGGCCCAGAAATCTCTTTTAAGCTCAGACCCAGTCCTGGAGTCCTTGTGTGAGCAATGTTGTAGAGGTGCTGGCCTGCACTCTTGTCTCCTGGCTGGACCTGAGACCTGTGCTGTGATTGTCTGGGGCAGTCCCTCCTCAGAGCAGCCAGTCTTCTCTGCACCTTGACATTCCTTAACAGGCCCACGATCTGGAATACCTGCTACTGAAAGTAGACTGTGACATATGGCTGCCAAACTGTCTTGTTTCTGCCATTCCTGACATATTTATCATGAAACCTTAAAGTATTTCACTTTTTTAAAAAAATCATGTAATTCTGTATTGCAGTAGGCTAAAATCAGTGTCAGAAAAGGGGAGTCAATAAATGCCTTATTTATAAGAAGAATATTTTGGGAGAATATTTTGCCTAATGTCATCTAGTTTTCTCAAATTTCCTCTGACTTTCTGAATTTCTAGCCTTGTCATTGTGGACTGGATTCTTGTATTAAAGTACTTTTCAACTGGAAAAGAAATCCATCCTTCTTAATTACAATGCAATTAAAAAGCATGATTGATTTAGAATACTGGAAAACAGCAACCTTATCTCCAAACAGAGCTCAAACGGAGTTTGTTGAAATGTTCTTCAGATCAAAGTAACACCTTAATATTTTTAAGTTTAGTCACAGAACTGACTTATGGATACTTCTTAATAATTTAATAGGATATGTAATAAATGTTCTTTAGCCATTGCAGCAGAAAAGTTAGGAAACTACTCATTAATTACTTTTGCAGGTTGTTATTATTAGCATAATTTTAAAGAGACCTCACAGTAGTCCTGTCAGTAGCCTTATAGAGGCGTGTAATAAAGTCAACCACATAATTATCCCAACAGAATAAAAATCAAATACATGGCTGCAGGAATTTCTAGAGACAGAGGAAAAACTCCTAAATTAAAAGTACTTCAGTTGAAGCTGTCCCCATGAATAAGCTGTTCAGCCCTGCTTACAGGAGGAAATGTTGAGGCACCAGAACAGAATTCCAAACCAGTCTCCATGCAGGAGTTCTTTAGTGGTTTTCGACAGCACCTGCCTTTCTTCCTATTTGTGTGGCATTGCTGAAACTGCTGCAAGAAGTGGAGTAGACTTTGATGGTGTGTATTTGAATAAGTAATGCACTGTGGTAGGTGTCAAATTAGCTCTGTTATTATTAAAGCATTTGTTTTCTTGCTCTGTAACTACGGGCAAGCCATCTTACTTGGGTGTGCCTCCGTTGCTTCCCAACCTATTGACTTTATGATCTCTGCTAAAAAAAAAAAAAAAAAAAAAAACCAAAAAAAAAACCACCCAAACAAAAAAAACTGCTTAAGCTGTCACCTAGTTTATTCTCCGGTGAACTGGGGAATCTTAGGTGACAGTGAAATACTTCAAGCTGTTTATTTTGCTGACAGGCTGACTTGCTATTTCATCTCTGATGTTGTTCTAATTTCCTCTCAGAGTTATAATTCTTCCCCATCACTTTAGCAGTATTTTTCCAAGTCACCTGGATGTATATAAATCTTATGACCATCCCTGTCAGTCCCTGATCTTTCTCCCCAGGCTAATAGTCTCATTGTGAGATTGAAACTCTTGTTATTGCTAATCCCCAAATTCTTTCAGCAGCACTTTTTAAGGAGAAAACACAAAAGCTGTTTTTCATCTTGGTGTTTTATTTTTTGTTAATATATGACAAAACAGGTTTATTATCAATCAGACAGGCAGCATGTAGCATTGCTAAACAGAAAAACACTTCCTTAATCTTGGCCTCTTACGTGCTGGTAAATAAAAAGCTCCTTTTCCTCAAACTGTGTCTGGTTTAGATTAACAATACAGTGAAGAGAAGTTTAGAACCTGCTAGGGACTTGTCTCGGCTATGGGCAAAAGAAAGGAAGAGCTGACAGAACTAGAGTTGCACTTTTCCACTCCTTACTATCAACTTGCAAATAGAAAGGGCTGAGAAAAAATGAAAGGTCTTGGCAGAGGGGATTTACAGCTCTTCTGTTTCACCACTCATTGGCACATTGACTGCAGTCTGGTACTCTGAGAAGTCTCCTGAAGGCATCCAAGGTATTGGAGTTCTGTTGAAGGAGGGTCTTTTGCTGAAATTTTGATTGTATATCATGAGAGATTCTGGGAGCAAAGGGCAGATATCAAACTGAGGCACTTTGAAGGTCATCCGTTTGGCTGCTTTTTCATAACCCCCATAAGGCATGGCAGTCCTGGCATAGGGGAATGCATGGAGTCAGCAAACAGAGCATAGGTAAACAACAGGATTTATAAAATGAGTAGTCAAAGTTATCAAGATTCTAAATTTTGCTACTGTTGCAGTTGACTGGCCAACAAATCCTTCACAAGAACATAGATGTATCCATTGCCCGTGTACTAAAAATGATGTAAACACACACATACGCTGCTGTGCACTTCCTTCACCCTTATTGCATCAATCTCCATCAAACCATACACCTGTCACACCTGTTAGTACTCTGTACATGTAGTAGGCAGAGGCTGCATTATTGCAGAAATGAGTGGGATATGGGTTTGTCCTTGGTACTGCTGTCCTGAGGCTATGGAGGTGGGTGGCAAAATTGTATAGAGAGGTTAACAAAAAATTGTTGCTGCCCTAGAAATATTTGTGAAATTTTCAGTTTGTATCAGAAACAGCAGCAACATCCTGACCCGTATATGAAGTGCTGTGAAGTATATGGCTGCTGATCGTAAGTATTTTCCTGACCTCTTGAACTTCAAAAAGTTGCAGTAAAAAACAGTGGCAAGCTAAATCTCCTGATCAAATGGGGCAAGAAAGAAAGGCAAATAGGATTAAAGTCCTCTTATACAGCTGCATAGGTTTTCTGTACATAATCAGAATTAAAATCTCTAATGTATTTTGTCTTTATGGTCTTCCAAACATTCCATCCACCAGAGACTGTGCTAAGCAAAATGACGTGCAACTAAAACTTACTTACAGTGCACGGGACAAGAGGACTATGGTCAGCATTATTTTCTCTTGCTGAATAAACTGCATTGAATATCTAAGAAGACTTACCGGTTAAAAGACTTGTAATGGGGGAAATCAGCTTTGGGACTGTATGACAGTAAGTCCATGGAGAACTGACTTTTGTCCTCAGGGCTGATACCCATCGCTCGTTCCCAAGGGGAAATATAAGTTTTAAATATAGTGACTTTTTTGCCTCCTGACTTTCCATCTGTAAACAGAGGAAGATAACGCAGTCCAGTTAGATGGCACTCTAACTGCATTGTGCTTCTGTATTCTGCTACTGAAGTTGAGGCACCAGCTTTGTTTCCAGATTCTGTAACTTCTACATCAATCCAAGCTTTTATGGTTAGATCTCTGTTTAAAAAAGACGATCATACACCACTTCAGTCCTTATCCACAAAAGCAGATATACCACAGTCTAAGAGCCACTCATCCAGGAATTTGCATTAAAGCATATATTTGAAAGCTAATTTTTCCTTCTTTTTGGTTGCTCATATAGAAAGAACCAAATTCCTTACCTCTTCATCTCTTCCACTAACATGAGGGAAGCTTTATACAAGGAAAGATGCTATCTAATTTTTAAATTTATTTTTCTTTTTTTTTCCTGTCAGATCATAGCAGACATGACATGGCATTTTCTTTGTGATTACATGAACACACATTCATCTTTTTCCCCTTCTGAAATGGGATGTTAGAGACAAGTCTGTCTCAAACACCTCAGGATGGCTAAAAGCAGTTTGCAAATATTATGTGGTATCTCACTGGAAGTTAAAATCAATGACTAGAGCTGCACTTTGTTGTAAAGTCAGACACTTGATTGCTAGAAATGTTAGATTAGCTTCTAGCTGCTCCATTAAGCAAACGAGTTTAGACAAGGGATTTCATTCTGCATTCGCTTCCCTTCCCTTTTTTTGATATAAAATGCACATTATTCCCAAATGTAAATGAAAAACCTTGGATTTTACAAGTCATTCATTTGGTTACTCAAGGCAGTTATTCCTGGTTCCCAATGCAATTTGATTTTTATTATAAAAACTTATAGGGACACTTAAAGTTATGATTTCATCTGCTGATTCTTATACAAGGTATTTTTTTCTAGAGATTTCTGGACAAACTAAACAAAGGATAAAATCGGGCAAAGACTAAATTGAATTTAAACTACTTTTACTCATAAAGATATTGCCTCAGTGACCTAGTGGTTGTTACCAGATAACTTTTAGAAATACTGCTGTTCCTCTCTGAAGGTTATCCAAAAAGTGTTCTTTGTTTAGGTAGAAGCTTTGATTTGAAATCAGGGTTCAGATATCCAAGTCTGATACTCAGATCAGACTACTGAGCTAAAGCGTTAATACTACTCTCTCCAGTAGTGGTCAGTGTGAAACCCTTGAAAGGAAGGAGTGCCACACTGGCTTGGCATAACTGTATTGGCCTATTGCTCCATCAGCCTCAGGAGCTCACCAGGTAAGTTTCCTATAATTTCTTTGGTCCCATCAAGGAAGGTATTTCTGCCTCCTGCTTGTGGTTGAACAACATAGAAGCATACAAACAAAACCGTCAAGCAGTTCAATTCTTCTAGACTTTACATTGGAAGTTTGTTTGAAAGAACCCAGGTGTTAGATAAATTTGCTTGTCCTGAAGTGTAGGCATGTGATCTGATAGCTTTAGTTTCTTGCTCTTGCAGAGAGATACTTACCTTTGTCAACACCATCGCCTCCTTCTCCACCACTTCCTGATGATTTCCCTGCATGCTCCCCTTCACCACCTCTAGTGCCTCCTCTGCTTCCAGGCCTAGGAGGGACACCGGGATGCTGCTGTGTACTGGAGCCGTGCTGCCCAGCTGGCATTCCTCCTACCATCCGCCCTTGGGCATAGCCATGAGCATCTTCCCCATAATGGCCTCCCGGTGGGATGAACTTCTGAAAGTGATCCTAGGGCAGGACAAAAGAGTGTGGTTGAATCTCTCTTACAGGACAGGGTGTATTCATGTTTGCAGGGTTGGGTCCCAGAAAGTGAGCTCCTGAGTCTCTGTGATCTGACCAGTTCTGTGTCTCCATTACAAAGCCAGTGGCAGAACTTCATCTGAGTTATTCCCTTTATTCAGTATAGCAGCAGTTGTGGAAGAGCAGAAGTGGCAGTGGAAGCCCACATGCCTCATAGTCATTTTATATGATTAGGGTGTTGTCCCCAGCACTGATGACTGTGAAATAGAGGAGGAGGGGAAAGGAAATTTAGCTTTTGCCAGAGCAGGTAAAAGTCCAAACAGAGATAATACTGGATAACCTGTGGGAAAGCAAGCTGGGCAAGAAAAAGGAAGTGTTTTCATGTCCAAGTTGAGATAACCCCAGCTCAATTACAGTGTGGGAATTAAGTGTTACAGACCATCAGAACAGCAGGGTATCTGTGACAACATAAAAGCCAGGAAGATGTCTGCCTTTTTGCCTGTTTTCTGTATATATGAAGGTCTGCATGAGGAGGAGTATTTACATGTTGAGAAAGACTGAAGAGATACCAGCCTGGGAAAACATAAAATACTTCCTGGAGACCACAAGGGGGAAATGACACAAAGGAACAATTTTGGTTTTACCAATATGTGATTTAGCAAACCAAAATCTAACCAGTGACAAGGTGAGAAAGAAAGTTGTATCCATCAGTAAAATTAAGTTGGTCTTATTTTGCAGACTATCCACTCTCCCTTGTCCAGGCTAGAAGGCAGAATCTCTGCAGTATATAGTAAAAGAGCAAACAGTCCATGCAGGATTTGTAGACCTTGTGGTATACATTGTGGCACAATATCCTGTCTTTGCACACAGAAACTTTAATAAATGTTCGTGTGGAATAGAAACTGATATAGTATGTTCAGAAAAATGTTTTACATATTGTCATAAGTGACATCAAAACTTGACTCCTATCAGACATAAAAAGGTATCTCTTGTGTAGTACAGCCCACACAGCTATATAATACAAGTAACCTGGGTTATATATCACATATAGTCTTTCCTGTTGGACTAGGAGATTGGCTATTAGACGCACAAAGATGCAACAAATACAAGTGAATGACATTGAATGAATCTGTGGTTCCTCATGCTGTGATTCTACCTGTAAAAATTAACTTCAGGCAGCCTCAGAGATGGCTCTTAAAGGGTTAAGGCTTTCTCAGGGCTCTTACACCTAGCACAGTTTAGCAAAAAGAAGCTTTCCAGGCTGTAAACAGGCTTCCAAGGCCAGCTGTTCAGTCTGCTAAAAATAGTCGAGAAGTGAAAACCCCACAAGGCTCAAGGCAGAATTAGCTAACCCTCTGCTCCTCGTGTCTCCCACAACAGTGTCCAGGGTTTCACAGCAGGTCACCAGGCTGCAGCCCTGGCAGGCGGCCAGCTGCAGGCTGAAGTGGCAGAGCTGGTCCCCCCAGGGCCTTTAGGGACTGTCTGTCCTTCTCCTAGCTGCAGGGAATTCCCTTTTTAGGAACAGAGGAGATAATGTTCCCGTGAATGTCAGGAAGCACTGAGAGGGGAGAGGATTGTGAGCATTAAGCTGTACACAGGAGCTAGCAGGGCAATCTGCTCAATTATGTGTGGCAGCTATGTAGCTGTAAAAAGGCAAACTGAAAAAGGGTATTTTGAGGGTTAGGGGTCAGAATGAGGTTATTTTCAAAACGTTGATGTATATGCAAGGGTAATGCTTCTACTGATTTTCTCACTCCCTTCAAAACAGAATTTGCATCTGTTTTCCTTCAAGTTTCACCCATGCTCTGTGCCCTTTTTGAGAATTAAATGCTTATTTCTCTTTTCCTACATTACTTACATGCCTCTCCTGCAATAGAAAAAAAGTCACAAAGCATCAGCATAACATGAGCTGCAGTGAAATGGGATGTTTTGTTTCTGCTCACAGCAGTATTTGATGTGACCAGGGAGGGGCATCATTGTCATCTGGTGTTATTTTAAATTGCAGTATTATCACTAAGTAGGAATTAAGTTTCTCTGAAACAGAAGGTCTGTATCAGGAAAGCCACTCCTAAATCTTATTTAGCTGCAAATTAAATTAGTTTGATTTGCCTTAAGCTAGTTCATGATTCTTCATGGGCCTGCTGAGAAAACATCTGATCTGCTAAAAGTAGGCAATTCCATTCAGATAGGAAAGACATATTTTCCATGCAACACCCCTGTCTACTCACCTGCTAGAACAAAAATATAATTTTCTTTAGTTTTGGCCACCACAATTGTTTGTCTGAGCTCAAATTAACATGAGGCAAAGGGAAATTAATTTTTTTGAAAGATTTTCCAAGACAGTGGAACTCAGGAATGACAGCCTCAAGCAGGAGCCTTAACGTAGTCAAAGCTAAGTAGGTACAGCTTTGTCGCCAGTACTTAGAGCACACCTCTGGTCAGAGTTTTACAGTGGAGTTTTAGAGATTTGGAGCTCACACTTGAGGAGAATGCATGTCTTGAGCCACTGCTAACAGCACGTGGAACTTTCACATATATGAATATTCACACCAGAAAACCAGCCTGTCAGTTAGTACTGATTGACCGTGTTGGTGGGAGTTCCAGGAGAGAAGTCCAGGAATGGCAGTTGAGATGGCTGACAAGTTTCTCTTATTGAGCCTGGGGACAGATCACACGGCTCCTCCTGCCTGTGCATTGTTGGAGATAGTGGGTATTATCAGTCCCTGGGCATCCCTAAATCCACTGTCATAAGAGAACCCTTGTTGTCAGTTCACGTGATGGGTCCCCTGGGTTGGCTAAAAAAACTGGGCTCGTGTCTTTGAAGTCCTTAGTGCTGGCAAGTGCCTGCTCCTGCAGGCTGAGTGCTTAGATGGACAAATTCTGAATTGTCTAGAGCATATGTCTAATAAAAACTAGATAATGAAAGATGATCCAGCTAATGGAGCTGAGACCTCTATGTATCTCAAGGCCCTGACGTCACTGCAGGCAGTGCCCAGGAGAGACATTGTGTGCTCCCCTTCAGCTCCTTGCTGTGCCCTAAAGAAAATGATTGAGGCCACCAAATGTGTTTCTATTTCCACCTCACTGATAAAGAGCTCCCCAAATGTTTGATGCCTATGTAGTTAGTAACACTTCTGAAGTTACTGGACTGCATCGTCTCCGTGGCAGCCACTCAAATGCTCCTTAATGGTGGGATGGGAGATTTAAAAATCAGACACTTGGAGAGTCTCATAGACTGCCTGCTGTTTTTATCAAAGTGTGGGCCTCAGTCCTTCATCTGGAATTGCACAGTCTTGAACCTATGATTCACTTTTTAAAAAAGGACAAAAATAAGAAGCTGTTGAAGCATCTTAACACTATTTTTTTTAAACTTGCTACCCCAAGAGGCACAGCAGGTTGAGCTCCTGCTTTCTATCTTTCAGGTCCATTTCTGACTTTCTGTTTAATCTTAGGCAAAATATTTTTTGCCTCTGTGCCTGAATTTACCCATCCAAATAACAGGAATTTTTATCTAATGCTACCCCAAATTAGATACATCTTATTTGTATATTTTATATCATCTTTGCCACATTTTCTCTGTGGATGAAAGAAATTGCATTTCAGAATTTTGGTCCAGAGTTTTCTCACAGTGCTCCCACAAATTGATGTGGAAAATAAAGGCTCTTTTTTTTCCATTACTCTGCTATTTCCACACCAGGCACTTCTTGAATAAGAATGCACCGGATTCCATGTTGACTCTTACACAGCTCTGGGTATATCGGGCCCTCTAGGTCTTCTGCACCAATCCAGCTCCAGTGCAGCAAGGCTCATTGTGTTAGAGAAGTTACAATCTCACCTGGCGTGCTCCACTAAAGTCATAACCTGAGACTTGTATCTTAGCCTGCAATTATCCTGTAATGTTTGTTCCAGAGGTTTAACATTCCATGCAGAACAGAACTCCTAGAAAAAATTACTTTCCTAACATTTTCCCTTTAACCTTACCTCCACTGATCTTGATTGGCATTCATCTAAGTACATTAAGGGGCATACAGAGCCATCAGTGCATGCTTGTGTAATAAACCAAGTAACTGCATGGTAATATCTTTTTTTCTCCATCGTTGTTTTCCTTCAGGCACTGTATCATGCCTGGCTATTTATCATGTTAAATCTCTGAGTCAGGTTGGTTGTGTACTGCTGTCTGCTGTGAAGCATCACTTTTGGTTGGTAACAGAATCACTTCCATTTTCTTCCTACTCCTTCTGCCTGCTCTGAGTTCTTGTCCCGCACCAAAAAGAGTACTAACTCCTGCCATTATCCAGAAGAGCAGTAATCCAATTCTTTTGACTTCTTAGATATTGTTTCACAGTTGGCATCAGCTTAAGAGAAGAGACTTCGTGACCTGAAGTCCAGCAGAAATTGCCAACACATGTTCAGTTTGTTTTCATACAAGCTTTGCCATGATTGGAAGCTGCATTTTTTTTTAACTTGTGGATGAGTCGAAGAAAGCACCAAGGTGGGGATTTTGGCTGTGGATTTGTATGGTTCTTGAGGTACTACTGCTTGTAATTGTCTATTTAGATATTGGTTATTTCACCTTCCTAATTTTTTTAATTTAAGATCTGATAATAAAACATAAAAAGGAAGGTCTCCTACATGTAACCCAAATCAAGCCACAGATTTTGACTAGCAGAAGGACTATATTTTAAGAATTCTTACTGGAATGAAGCATAATGGTAACATCCAAGAAACATAACTATGGCTTTGCTTTCAGTTTCCCCTTAATGCTTGGCAGCAGGGTGTTAAAAAGTTTCCACTTGATGACAGCAGGAAGGTTTTACACTGAGGTTCAAAACCAGAGGTGGGATCTCAAAATGATTTAGGGCAATAAAGAGTAAGGCTGGAGGGCTAAGAAATATTTATTCACATGATCTTAATGTGTTTGAAGCCAAACAAATTTAGGATTATGAAGGAAAGGTCTGTGAACTGCTGATCTATTAATTGCTGAACAGTGAAGAGGGATTTAGGAGACCTAAAGACAAGACTGAGACCCTGTCTGTGATGTTGGGTGATTCATTAATCTACCCCATGGTTCAGTTTCATCATTAAAAAATAAATGTAGTGATTTCCCTCCTTCTCTAGTTGGACAAATGATACAGTAATAGAGCACGTAGCAAGATAGGATTTCATCATGGTCTTTAGTCAGTAATAAATTATATCTTGCTGCTCCACAGTGAAGTTGAAAACATCCTCGAGACCTGGAGAGAATCACAGTTCCTGTCAGTGGCCTGGGGTCAGGAGAAGAAATCCTACATCTGACTTAGTAGACAGGATTCAGAAGAGGGGTTTAGCTACCGTTTGCCTTTAACTGGATGGGTAGATCTGCAGCAGTGACAGAGGGAGTGACAGGTTTTCACTTTTGCATGGAGCTATCTGACATTCATGTACATGCTTATATGTATGTTTCCTCTGCTACAAGTAAGGAGAGTGATCTGATTGCCCAGTGTGGATTTTTGGCTGGAGGAAAAGGAGGAGGAGAGAAGCAGAAGGGTGGGTCAATGACTCACATGAGTGCTGAGACCTTCTCCCTTGTGTGGAAGGTTTATGGCTACAGCACAGGCTATTCTGGAACCCCTTATATGGTTTAGATTTATTTTTAATAACCTCTCTCTTTGTGTGTTTTTATATTACATTTTCTTGCTGGTAAACTTCTTCTGTGGGAAAGAAACAATCCATATTCCGTCCCAGACCTGCTCTGCTCTGCTTTCTTAAGTGTGTCCTGAGAATATTTTAAGACAAGACAGTTAAGAAATCTATGATATAAAAGCAGAAAACACACCACCAGCTTCAAATTCCTTCTCTGTCCCGCAGCCTTAAAGACATAAGAACTTCTTTGGGATGGGGAGCAAAGGACATGGAAGTTAATTGGGAAGGGGAGGTAACTGGGTGTAGCAGTAGGACTTCTTACTCTGCCATTATCTTCCTCACACAGTTCTCTTTTGTTTCTTTTCTACATCTGCCTTTGAGCAGATAGAGGAGTAAGAAAGGAAAAGAAAAGAAAGCTAATCGGATACTGCAATCAAAAGGACTTTTTGATGAAAGTTATTTGCTGGTAAGGTCAGGCGCTTGGTTTGGAAGATAAGAGGATACAGATCTGTTGCCTTTACCTGCTCAAGAGCACCCAGCTCTCCGAGACAATGATTCGGTTGCTGCGATTGCTCAGCTTTTCTCACTGCTCTGACTGCAGCAAAGCTGCTCACTCGTGCTGCCTGCCGTGATGGGAACAGTTATCCGCAGAGGCAGTGGATGCAACCTGGCAGCGAGCACATGGAGCAGCCAGAAAACTGTAACAATTATGTTTGTGATCTTGCTAAACTGACCCCAGGCGAGGGCTGTAGGGCAGACCGAAGTCTTCCTGCACTGACTAGTGCAGTTTTGTTATCTGTACCGTGGATGTGGAGAGAAGACTTGTAAGTGAATCATGGAGGATTTTAAGCAGAACGCCAGCTGCTGTTTGGAGACCATGCCATGGTTTTCCTACAACAAAGCCATGAGGAAAATCCTAGGTTTTTTAGAGTCTTTTCTAACCCCCAATTACATTTCTCCATGGCACAGGATCTTAACAGTCATGCTAAAAGATCTTGGGATCAAATGTGTTCTTACAAAATAGAGAGATTCACTACAGAAAGAGTATGGAGTGGAAGTCAGGCGCAGATGAATAAACGAAGTAGGAAAAATAGCTAACAAAAGAGAAGCAATTGTCATCAGCATTTTTAATATTCGTCATGGAGTGACTGTGCATGTCCAGTCTTGAGTCAGTTTGTCACAACTTATTTGTTTTGGATTGTTCTGATTGGACATTCTTTATGGTGACACCCTCAAATTTTTGAGACTTTGGAGTTTAGCCTTTTTATTCCATCACTTTATTATTTTCTCACTCCTCACTGCAGCAGATTCTCTTACATATGAACTTGGCCCTCATATGTTTTTGGTGCTCTGAGATTGCTGAGTATTTATAAAACAGCATGCGTTTCTCTAGGATATTCATCTGAAGAGTCTGAAGTTCAACATGCCACTCATTCTCACATTCTTTCTAGGGGACAATTTACTGAAGAAATGAACTACCTAAAGCACAAAGAGATGAAGAAACTGCCCAAAGTTTAACATCAAGAGATATGCTTGCTATATCTCAGTCTGTCATCCCTCATCTCTAATCTTACTATTGTAATTTTAATTTTTTTTTTTTTTTAGTTAGGCATATTTCCACATTCTGATTTCCAAGCTGTCATTTTTAGAAGTGAACCACAGATATTTTCTTATTGCTGCTTTTGAAAACATCAGAGTGCTAAAAAGTTGTGTGTTTTTGTTTGGCAGAATATTTTCTTCAGCTTAACTTTTATTGTTTTCCTTGAGTTTCCTTGGACTGGAAAATAGATGCCATAAAGGGATAAAACGTCACTAAACCAACTTTAAAGAACATCAGACGATGAGGTGGTACATCAAAATGCATATGAACCTTGAACATTTTCTATTTGTTTTACTGAACTCTGATAATCATGTGAACAGAGAGTTTCGTTTGTAAAAGTTTAGGTGTCTTCAAAGGACTTTACACCTGCAACTAGCTGTAGAAAGAAGTTTAAATAACAGTACTAATGCAGGGGAGAGGGAAAAGAAAAACAATGTCTGTATTTATGCACCATACCTGAAAGGAAAATATTTTAGAAGAATACAAACTGGGCTTCTAGCAAATTAACTGAAAATATTTCAGAGCCAGATTAGAGGTTTCAGTTGTGGAACTTGCAGATATGAGCAGAGGACTCTGTCTAGCAGAAAGCATAAAAGTATCCTAGACTAAAAATAGAACCACATCTATTGGAGCTGAAGTCAGACCTGGATGGATCATTGCCATCATGCAAAGAAGAAATGGAATGGGTACAAAACCAATTAGCCCTGCCCTGAGGTCTGAACACCTGCCAAATATGCAACGTTCCTTCATCACTCAGTACTAAATTTTGTCATGCTCCTGTATGTGTGATACCAAATATTTGCCAGAGGAAACTAATTCTGCTGCCAAAAGGAAACAAAACTTGTGTATTTATTAAATTTTTTTTCTTCCTTCACTTCTTTGCTAGTAGACCCTCCTTGCCTCCCCACCCACACACATTAAAACAGGAGAGCTTGGGCACTCTCCATTGCTCTTTTCCCTGGGTGTATGGAGTAGCATTTTAGTTTTAATCTTCAACTTACCACAGAATTGTCAGTGAAGGCATCAGGGTTATTCTCATAAATGAACTTCTCCACTCTCAGCTGACGTAATTTGAACATCTTGGATCCTTTGTTAGTGAGGAGAGAAAGCTCTTCTAGCATCACATCTCTGGGGATGCTGATCTTCTTCCCCAGGTTCAGCTTAGACACCTCTTGTGGCATATCTGCAAAACATACAGTGGGACACTTTAGGAAGTACTCTGATCCATGTCTTTTGTCTATTGCTTCCTAGCATCAGTAGTGACTTCAAAGCACCCAAATTCTCTTCTAAATTAAGATTTTAGGAAATTACCTATGCACCAAGTTTTTACATTGATGACACTTTGGATATAGATGTTTGGGATTTAATCCAGATTGCAATCTAGGCAAATCTGCAGAGAGAAGTTGCATAGGGGTGAAGCTAGATGGATGTCTCCCACATCTGAAGCATCTCAGTCAGTGCAGTAGGATTTCTTGGTACTGCCTCAAATGATTACTTTTCCAAACCTCTAAAACCTTCCTCATGCTGTCAAAAGTGAAGAAAAGATAAGGACATCACAGTTATTTAAAAGTTACCCTACCCAATACACACATATTCTGGAGAAAGAAAAATATGCCAGGTTATATTCTTCCTGCTCCATTAGCTTCTCTAAGAGACTTTGCCTTTTTCAGCTAATGAGTGCTGGAGTCAAAGAAAGTCTCTCCCACAGAGAGAAAACAAGTACAAGACAAAGGTTATAAGAGAGAGAACAACATAGAATATATCTAGGCACTGCAATATTGACACCTGTAAAAGATCATATTTTCTGTGTGCATCCAAATTAATGCTGCAGGAGAATACCAGTTTGTATACAGAGTGCAATCTAGGTCAACTTTTGACCTGAGTGTGTGCAATGCTTTTCAGCTGTAAGACAGAAAATGTGATGTGGTTGAAGGCTGGACTTCAGTAAAATCTGTGGCTCTGCCTCCTGGTATGTTGACCGCATGTCTTGCTTTGGGAGTTCAGTCAGACAAGGTGTGAAATTTTAAAGGTCAAAATTTAGGTTGAGATCCAAACAATTCTTACATGTGCAGTTTTGCATATCTTACCTTCGTGAGTCAGCTTCCCAATGAGTTTAGTGGACTTTTTCCTTTTAACAGGAGCAGGAGTCCCTGCAAGGGGCATTCCCACAAAGGGTTCTCTGCTTTGCTCTAAACACACAAGGAAATGGAGAATGAAACACTGGAAATGTATGTCTTGCCTCTCTTTTAGTTGCCCTCTACAGGTAAAAGACACACAGCCTTCATTTCACACACAGGTTCTTTTCTATCCCTTCCCCATGATGGAGCTAGTGAAAGGTATCATCCCATACAGAGTATCATCAGCAGACCATTGTGAGGTTCTCTGGAGACTCAGCATTCTGACAAAATATGGTAGCAGATCCCAGCAGAAGCATTGCCAAGGTGCCATATAGCACTGTCATCCAAAAGAGGCAATTTAATTGCAACAAGGCAGTCTCCCAGAATCCACGTGTGCTGTAGGGATACTCTGCTATCATCTTGTGCTGCAGTAACTGGATGTCACTTTGAAAATTTGCCCTATGATGCAGTGTTATATCAACATGCAGTTGTCATTGGATGGTAATATATATTTTTGGATAAAGATTTCAGGTCTGTCCATGAGTTATTTGGAGCACTTTGAATCATATGCGGTTTTGGTTTGGATATTTAGGTAGTCCTTTTAGAATTAGAATAGGTATTCAGAAAGTCACTAGACTGCAAGTTTGGAAAGGAAAACAAAAGAAACAAAATTCCAAGCCATTCTGTCTTTATGACTGCTACTGTTTTGTTGCAGAAGGGCTGGAGGAAGAAGGAACAGGAAAACTTATTAAAGTGGTTCACCCAAATAGTTTGAAGACACTTGCATCTGTATCTTATGTATCGATCTTATCCCATAGCATTTTGAAGGGGGAAAGAGGAGAAGAGGGAGATTTCTTCTTGTACAGTGTTCCCCATCTCTGTCCCTAGATTGGATGAGAGATCTGAACTGCAAAGCCAGGGAAAATCAGGAGTAATCTCAGCAATTCCATTTCAGGCAGCTTCTGGGAGTCCTTCTTAGGGGTTATTACACATCATGTAAGTAGAGCAAATGGCTTGCTTTCACTTAGTACTGTCCATGCCCAAACAGCAGCATATAGCAGACAGATCCCCACCTAATACAATACAATACAATACAAAGAAAAATGGGCAAAGACCCATTGGCTTCAGCAGCAGCAATAACTAACCACCTCTGTCCTTGTGATTCTTTGTACTTTACTTGCTTAAAATTTCAGAACTGAAAAACATTGAACTATGAGTTATATTTTAAAATTAGCAAGCAAACAGCTGGAACTAGGAGTTTGTATACTACCCTTCTGATCAAGACATTTTTATCTCCTGTGTATTCTGAAGTTTCATTCCACCATTGTTCCTTTTGTAACGTGATTTTTATGTGATGGAGTGGTGATAACTGTTAAAAGAAGCCCAGCCACAGCAAAACAGTGCCAATCACATTGGCAGATACTCCCTTGGATTAGTTTTTCTTTCAGATTTGCAAGCTTTTCCTTTTACTGAGATGCTGCCTGTGTAGTTCACATCACAAACGAGCCCATCCTGGGGTATTCCCAAAGCAAGTGTGAGCAGGTGCAGCCATGACGCACATGCTGCACAATCTCTTCAAGCAGCCAGACATCTGCTTGGCCATATAAAAGAAGCAGGCCCTGCTTGACAGGAAAGGGGCAATGCTGCCAGGAGACAGCAGAGGTGGGAGGTTATGGCCCATCTCATGGGTCCTAAAACTTTCAAAAAAGAGAGAAATCATCTGTATGCCACAAACATGGATTCCCTGGGGCAAAGCAGAAGAGAACAGCCATGGTGGGGAGCTGTGCTCCTCACACTAATTACCAAGGAGCAGTGAGGACAAGTCCATCCCATTCTGCTGTCCTTCTTTATTAATCCAGCAGGACTGAAGTTTGAAAAACCCACTGCATGCAATTGGTCTAGCATAAGGAAAGGCACATCAGTCTCTCACTATGGACAGGGTCCAGAGTTATGTGGTACTACTGTTCTCTCAGCCCTCCCAGAAGCTGCTGGAGCCTCAGAGCCCATCCTTCTCACTATCTCCTACATAAAGATAGGGCTTTTCTCCCTCAGCTCTGTTCTTTGGTTCAATTCCTCTGTCTTTCCGTGCATTGATCTTTGCAGCAGTCACTGGTGCTACAAGCCAAACCAGCACCTGCTCTACGCTATTTTGCTGCCCGGTCAACTCACCTCAGGCTTGCAGTGCCAGGCTCAGACCAGCTCACACGCCTGCCCCAGAGCTCAGCAGTGGCTGCTTCCTCCCAGCCCTTCTCTGGGTGCTGCTGGGGAGGCTTGTCCAACAGCCCCACTCTCCCAGGGTGCCTGGGTGCAGGCAAGCTCTGCCCAGCACAAAGTGCTGATGCAAAGTGCTGTGAATTTGACTCCTGAAGGCTGCTCGCACAGGCATCCTGTGGTTATTAATAGCCAAAGGCCCAGAGGGCAGAGTCTCAGATAGCACTGCTGCCATCCCTGAGGAAAGGGGAAAAGAAAAGGTTGCACCTCAGGTCTCCTGCAGTCACTGTCTCAATGTCCAGGAAGACCAGGCACTCCATAGGCAACTCACTTCTCCCTCCTCTTTGTTCAAATAAACGTGCAGTTCCTCTTCCTCATCTTATTGCTTTTTGATGCAATTCATAAAACCTTCACAATATCCTGTTTGTCAGTAATGCCTCAAAAGCTATCTTGGGTCTTACTCTGTTTTACACCCTCCTTCTGCCCCTTCTTAATCATTCATCCCAGTGTCCTTTAGGCTGTCATACTTATTTCCTAAAATGTGTCAGAAAATACAGAAGCAAAATCATGGTATGGTATGCATGAAACAAGAAGTAGTAGGAAAAACCACAAAGTCTAGAAAGCTATTTACAGAATTCTAGGAAGTAGCTATTCAATATGTATGGGAAACCCAACTGAATCAAAGAGCGAGGAAATTAATTTCCTGATTAATGACAAATAGGGTTGATAGCATGCATTTGGTGCAGCTTTGTACATGCGAATAACTCCCCTTAAATCCTGTTCATTATGAGGTGACTCTCCCTCTTTTTCCTGCCTGCTCAGTTGGGTTCTGGTTTTAGGATGAAGGAAACATATCCATTTTACTGGAGTACTCAAAGATGTACCTACCTAACGCAAAAATTCTCCAGAAAACCTTGTCTTGCTATTTCACGTTGGAAGATTGGATCCCTATTGGATCAAAATCAAATTGCCCATTGAATAATCCTAGAGTCTAGTGAGGAAAAAAAAAACCCAAACACAGTAGTGATTATAGTAGAAAATCTTCTGCACAGAAAATTGCAGGCAAAGTTGATATAAAGGAACATCAGGAGACAGACACTTTCCTTTTTACTTTGACTTTGCTGTTGTTTTTTCCCGTACCAAATGCATATAAAACTTTCCAGTGTGATAACTGGGTTGAAAGCACTAAGTGTTAATCCCCAGCACTGTTAGGAAGTTCCTGTAGAAGACTGATGTAACATTCCTATGGGCAATAAACAGCCTTTATATCCTGCTTGGAGTTAGGGCACATGTGGCTTTCTCCTGGCCTAAAGTTTGCCATTTTCCTCTTGCTTGCATCCATATAACCACAATGTATACCTTGCATTGTGCCTATTTCACAGGGATCAGAGGGAGCTCTGATTCTCCCTCATTAATACCTATTGTAACAGCATGACATAAGCTTTCCACTACCCACAAGAGCACTGCATCCTTCACTGAGCTGGGCTGATACACCAGAGTGATGTCCAGCAAGGATCCTGCCCTCACTCTCCCATGCCAGTGATTCAAGAGCAAATCCCTGGAGCAGTTCCAGTGTAAAATAAGCACAGTTAAACTGCAAACACCCACTGCCTGCTCTGGGCACCATCACAGAACTTCATGCCTGGTGAAGGCATTTACATCTGCACAAAGCTGGAGGGTGTCAAATGCTATTATCACAGCTGACCATCTGTCCACACATCACATCCACTCTGCACAAATGCAGGTGGCCACAGAGGAGTGGGTCTCTTGGTGTTGCCAAGCTCTGCTCACTGCAGATTGTACAAGGAGGACTATTTTTCTCATCATGTTAATTCTCCTGGATTGGTTTAGCACCATGCTTGACATTTGACCAGAGTGCCCAGTGTCTGCTGTGACATCCAGTTGTGCTCCTTGAGATGCTGTTTTCCTATTCAAATTCCCTGTGTTCTAAACACTATTCATCAAGGGAGATAGTGCCTGCCACAAGGTGGTGGCATATGGAGGGACAGAATGAGAACAAACACTATGTGCTGCTTTATTGCTTAAAATCAGTGCTCTTTGCCTTACATCTAAATTTAAGAAGTTTCTAGCTCCATTTTGATAATCATCTGAGAAATTAATGTAATTTATATCATCAGATGAGAAGTTGAGAAATGCAGCCACCATTATATGGCACCTTTTTGCAGTAACTAGATTGATGTTAAACTCCACCTCCGCTCTACTTGCTTCCAGCAGCTGTTTTCAGACCACTTCATAGCTGTTGTTTTATTTCTCCAGTCATCTGTGCCTTCCTGAGCACAAATTACAGCTTAACGGAACAGTTTATGCCAGCTGGATATCATGTGGAAACCTGATGGATTTTGAGGCACGGTGGAGCTCCAAAAGATGATGTAGCAGGGAAGTCTGTGGTTCCTCTTCCCTGTCACATGACCTGGTGCACCTCTGCTTCCTCCCACCCCAGGTAGCTGCAGAGAGAGAGAAGCTGAGCATGCTGGAAGGGAGCAGAGTGCCCCATGGTAATTGGAAGTGAGCAGGAAACAGATATGATCCCTCTTATAAAACTCAAGAGAGACTAGGGAAGAGCAATAGCAAGATGAAGAGAAGGCATGTCTAGCATGGCGTGTGAGGATCTCAATCAGACTATGAGCAGGCATGCCCTGCAATTAGGACCAGGAACAATGCACTGACAGTTCAGGGTGAGCCAACTCCAGGAGACAAGTCTGCTGTGGATCCCCAGCCCAAAGGGCAAGAGGCAAGCAGGGTTAGGGCCAAGGCCAAGGATGCTGAAGTCCAGATTTAAGGAGTAATGGGAACTGTGGTCTGATGGGAACAAAGCATTTGTTTGCCTAGTCAAGGTCTCATGTTAGAAGTATACATATACCAGGTGAGACATGGCACCTAAGAGTGCATCTGGAAGGAACTGAACAGAGCCTGAGCCTTGAACATATTAGTATGGCATCAGGATTTATAGGGTGATTTGTATAAAGCACTCTTGACTCTGACACTTAAGCACCAAGACACACCTTAAACTGAGATTCTTACTTCCTACTCTACCTTCAAATAAAATCATATGTCTTTATTTTTGGTTACCACACTGAGAACTGAATCCTGCTCCTTTCTCCTTTCTATACATGGTTTCTCCTGAGACGTAAGAATGTCTAGTTCACAAGTCAATTCTGGGAAGCAGAGACTTCATTTGGGTCCTGCCGTGGTGCCAGGTTCAGCAGGTCAATGGCTTTTTTGCACTGGGAATATTGTACCAACCTGCTATCCCTGCCATAAATAATGCAATGAACTCAGAAGAAGATATCTGTTATCTTAATGTACTGTTATCTTACCCACTCATGTTAGTCAATGCTAAGGATTTTTTAAACACTACAAGCTGTGCTTGAGTTGGTTTCAGTTTTTTTAGGGTGGGTTTACCTGGAGGGTGATGAGTTTTGGTGGCTAAATTCAGTCCTTGCTTAAATATGTGGAATTTCCGTTAATGCCATTGGGGTAGTACCCGTGCTGCCTGTAGGACTTTTCAGCACTTCAGGGAGTTTATAATCATATAAGAAGCTGTCTTTATCTCACTGTGACTACCTCCCTCTTTCCAAATATACCTTTTGTTTCAGTGGCCTGAGAAACAGCCTAAACAAAGCTTTGCTTTCTCTGACATATATCTTCAAAATTAATTTCTTTTTGCATTGCGTTCTTGTACACCTAATTTCAAATGGTCTAACTTCATGTTGTCGATGCCTACAAACTCATTTCAAGAGTAGCACATGAAATCTGCCTTATTACACTGCTAGATGGACATAAGCAGTACTTCAGAGAAGCATCAGCAGCAGGGCTGTCTCCAGGGCACTTTTTGATCATGTAGAAGTCAGGAAAACAGCATCAATCTTCACCACTAATTTTTCAAAGATTGAGAATTAAATCTTGCCTTCGCTCTCTTTTTTCCCTGATGCCCAGGACTAATCTGTGTTAAAAGTATTCAAAACCAGAAGATTCCGACATGATGCAATCTGTTCTGAAAAAAAGTTGCAAAACTCTTGATTTGGCACTTTTTTTCTGGTTATTGTCATGATGATGAGGATGATGATGATGAAATAGATATCATTTTTGTCACTGTAAAATATTTCATGTATTCTTAACCTGTTCCAGTCTACACAGACATGAGGGAGACTTGTCAGTACTTCGTAGCACCAAAATAGGAGAAACTGTAAATGCCAGGCTCTCTTGTGCCACTAAGTGGGCTTAGTGCATTTTAAGATGTAGGACTGGGACAGAAATATGTGGGATTTGACCACAGAGCTGGAGGGTATGTGGAAATAGCTGCTGTTCCCATGGTGTGTTGCTTGCTGGGCAGCCTGTTTGTCTGTGTGACCCACATGCTACCACCCAGGAATCCCCTCCAAGCTGCAGCAATCCCCTTGCTGCCAAAACTCCCTGGTATGAGCCTGACCTTCTCCTCTGGTGTGTGGGACTGAGCAACACCATATGTGAACGTCAAAAGAGGATAGATTAGGAAGAAAGGACTTCCTAAGATTTTGAGCTCTCCAGACTTAACACCACATCAGGCGAATGCTAAAACCCCAGGTAACTCAGAGAAGAACAGTGGCAACATCTAGTGGCCGTCAAGGCTCTGGGTCTGTCCTGTTGGGCAATAGCCTTGTCTTTCCCATATGCCACAATACTTCCCTGCTGTGCTCTTTGGTGCAGGTTCTCCTTCCATCGGATATGGTTGTTTGGGGGTAGATAACTCCACTAGGCACCGTACTATTTTCTGGTTTTAAAGTTCTCTCTAAGGTGGGTAGTGAAGGCCAAGTTAATCCCTAGCCTGCTACATGGCTGTTTAGTAATCCTTTGGCTTGGCAGGTTCCTGTTCCACCTTTCAAAGTTTGTCTGTCTCCTTCTGACATGATCTGCTCTGAGAGGAAATGACTCTCACTTGAGAAGGTTGTAGAGGTTAACAGGGAATTTAAACAAGAGCCCTGGATACAGCAACCATCCTGCAGTGTGTCAAACCATCTGGAGTAGCTAATAATCCTACTATGTCAGATTTATTAAGCGAAACAAGATGCAGTCCTAATCTGCAGCCTGTGCATCTGTATACTTACTTTTTTGGGAGCTGTGTGTCTGATTGGACAGAAGCTTAGGTTTGGCATCAGCAAACACTGCTGCCCCTTTCTGTATTTTCTGATGGCAAGTCAATCAGAAATAGGCTGGATAGTCCTAAAACCTACCTCCAGATCACTGCATAAGGAAGCTGTCCTTGCAATTAATCTGACAAATGTCCACAAAATTATACTTGGACAAATGTCCAGAGCCTACAGTCTAATACTACAGCTGATCCCAGTGTCTTTTGCAGGGCTTAGGAATTGCTATCTGTGAGATATGTCTGGGAAAGGCAACCTGCTAACTATTGTCTAAACGGAACACAACGAACCTCTCAGGAAGCAGAAACCGAGCAGACTTTAACGTGAATTGTGTTAAGCTTAGAGTTAGGATTAGATTTGGAGCCTGAGAATACAATGGATATATTTGATTTTCTGACTGACTTGTTTTTCTGATATCTTGGTTAATACTAAGTTGAATTGTTCAATGCAAGTTTATATTTGGATGTATCAGAGAAGACCAACTTCCACTGATACTGGATTTACAATAAGAGGGTAGGGTTTAGATTAGAACCAGCTGAGGAGCAGTGATGGGGCAGGCCAGCTCAGGCTGGTCCACAAATGTCTTCAACCTGTCAGTGAGTGAGTGTTTTATAGTCTGTAGTACCAAAATTTTGGATCTGACTTAAGTTTTTGCTTGCATGGGGCTTTTTAATGTGTAGAGACTTGAAGTCCAACTTAGGTGTTTTTATTGCTGAGACATGCCATCCTTTTTTGAACTCCTTATATTCTTCTGTCCTTAGCACTTTGTTGGTAGTGCTAAATGCATGTGCTGGACACATAGCTATTCCTCCTGGGTGCCAAGCAAAGAAAGTAACAAAAGGCCAAATGTAAAGTGCATATCACAAGTTTATTTTTCTGCACAAACAAATAGAAAGTGATTGTAAATTGAAAAAAAAAAAAAAAAAAGACAAAACAGAAAAGGAAAAAAGGTATTTCCATAAACAAAGATGCCAACTCTGTTCATATGGGGTCACATCTTTCACCAGACAGAGCACTGCTGCTGGGCTCCCATTTTCAGAGCACTGCTGGGTGTCTTCTAGGAAAAGGGTCTAGTAGAGGGTGCTGGATCTTGTAGCAGAAAGGGAGTATATTCTTTACGAGGAACAATCATGCCTTGCACTGTGCTCATGTCTGGTATCAGTGACTCCTCATCACACCAGTCTCTACTGAGATGCTTCCTCCCACGTGCTGCAGGATCTTGAGATTATCTCTGGTAAGTGTTCCCATATATTGAGAGGGAAGGGACTGTTACTTCTGAAGGAAAGATAAAACCCCTGTATTACCATAGCTGCAATGTGTAGCCTGCAGCATGCTAGAGAGGAGGGATGACAAGCAGTTTTAAATCAGAGCCCATGAAGACATCTTCAAATGCTTAACAAGGGAACACTGGCGTTTGGCCTACCACTGCAGCTTATAACTTAGCAGGTGGGAGCTAAAACTTTTCAAACAACTGTTTATGTCTGTGCTTGTTCAACAGCTGAGGAATTAGACATTTGGAGAGGGTCAAGACAAGCTTACACGTTTCAAAAGTATTCCTTGTAATATCACCTGTGACCTTTCCAACAAGCCAGCCACAATATTTTCATGAGCAGACATTAGCAGAGCTGCTTAAAGCCAGCAGTAGTTCAGGTTTCTTCTTTACAACTTAACAGATGCATCTCAATATTATTTCTCATCTCATGCTACTTGCAGCTACAGGCCTTATTTGGGATATACCACAAGCACTCTAGGCCACATCTACAACAGCCTCTGCTTCTGCAGATCAAGTCCTGAGTCAGCATAGGATCCAGAAAAGTTTGCGAGGGGCTGAAATCCATTAGACTACTTTGGTTTTGCTTCTAAACATAGCTTTGAACCAAGGATGTAAGTAAAATGCAGGATTCCCAGCCTCCTGGTTCTTTTCCTTGCTCTTATATTTAATATTTGTTCTCCAATCAAACCTAACTTTTTTCATCTCCTGCCCATTACATTATCAGAACTGATGGGGCAAATGCAGTTATTCCACTCACTTGGATCATGATATCTAACACTGAATTGTGTTTGGCAATCACTCCTCAGCAGAAATCATTGTCTCCCGGAAATCTGGAGCGGGATCACCAAAATACTAAACCCATGCAATCTCCCTTACATACTAAGGCCAGACTTCTCTATCTTTCCAGTGGTAAAATGAATTTCCTGAGACTTTCAGACCCTGAGAGCACTTAATTTTAGGGGCCTGAGGGAAAGGGATACTGGAGTAAGATGCAGACTTTCTGAGGTTAGTTCTTGACTGCAGAATTATGTTGAGCACCCTTTCTCTGGTCCACACAACCCCTCCCTACACCTGAGTTCAGTAATGCTTTCAGCCTGGGCTGGCTTGTCTGTCTACGGCTAATGGCTTAAACCACTAGCCAGTGACAGAAAACACTCTGCAAGGAGATGAAAGAAAAAGCTTTTGGGGCACTGCTACTCCTTGAGTTCCTTCATACAGCTTTCCTAGATAAAATAGAAGAAATAGAAGATTCCTCCCTCCATATTTGGGAAGAGTCACAGAGATTCAGTTTGCACACAGGTCTGGGTTTTTTGGTTGGTTTTTTTTTTTTTTTTTCAGAAATGCTGGTAATGCAATGCAGTAGAGGATGAGTGAGAAAGCAATCCTCTGAGATAGGTTTTGTAGCATGGCTGCTCCCCTTCACTGAAGCTAAGTGGATTCTGGTGATCTGAATTAACTCTGCGGTGATGATTTCTCCTAAGACATCCTCTCTGGGGCTTTTCAGGGACACAAACAATCTCCTCATCAATTCAGGTCGGCTGCTCCTATGTCATACAAACACATGCAGCACCTCTTTTGACTCAGCCACACCTCTGTCCATTAACTCAAGGTATTCCCATGGCTTTTCTTACAATCCTCTCCCATGGTTGATAGTGTGCCAAGTAAGGTGTAAGTTCTGTCCTCCTCTCTTGCCAGCATGCTTATTATATGTTTCAGGGCCACCAGGAATGCACTCTGCAAACACAGGCCTGCAAAAAAGTCCAGCCAGAGTGTGAAGGACTCAAAGGCAGAATTGTGTATTACTTCTCCTTTTCTCTCATTCTCTCCCTCCCAAGCTTGTCCAGGATCAGAACTTCTAGCTAGGTTTTCCAGCCTTCTTTTTCTTCATAGAAGAGCACACGTGAAAAATCTCCAGGTGCTCATGGAGAAAGACTTTAGAGCTTCCAAGAAAAAGTAGATCCCCAGCTATCATGAAAAAGCTACACGTTGTAAACTCCAGCTGTGCAGAGGAAGGTTGGCTTAGATTTAGTGTGAAACAACACTAGCTATTCTGCATACAGACTGCTTCAGACCCACTTGCATTCCTTTTTTCCCCCCAGAACCTACACTTCTGTATATCCAAACTTTGTGCTCAGTCCAGTCAGAGAACGGCTACTGCTTGAAGGAGAGGAGCAAGTCTAATGAGAGGGACACTTGTTTCAAGGAGAGAGGGCTGTGAGACTCTCATTCTGCTTCCTGTACACATTCCTAAGGGTTTAGCAAAAGGTTGGGCAACCCTGACCCAGAAAGAGGTGGCAAACTCCCTCCCTGCAGCTGGGGCATCTGCTGTGTTTGGAGCCAGTGTCTCAGGAGCAATGCTTTCTTGGTGTACTTGTGGGATCACACTGGAAAAGTGGCTGCTGGCAAAGGAGGACTACAAGCAGAAAGTAAATAGCAGGGGGGTGTGTAAACTGGAGTACAGATGACATGCACACACTCTTGAACAGTCCCTACTAATATGCTGAATTCTTCCTTGGGAAGGCAGTGCTTTCTTCCTGTATTCTGTAGTGTTGGGATTAAGTTGGAGGCTAGCCTGGGACATTCAAGGAATAACCAGTACTGTTTCTCCAGCATCACTAGCAAACTGAACTCTGTATATGTGTGTGAGTGCAGATCCTGTGGGATTCTCTGAGCTCTTCAGTTTTTACCAAATAGGCCCCACAATAATACCTAAGTCATTTCGTATGAAGTTTTACTTGTGACTTTCTGTTTTCCTGACCTCCACTTCCATGCTGAAAATGTCTGTAAAGGCCCTCCATTTTGCCCTCATCACAAAGCTTTCAGCAAGTTTTATGCTGAGACCCATTTCTAATCGAGCCCCACTTTTATCCTAAACTAAACAAAAAGATCACGTGCAAATGCATATTCAGTCCTGCCTCCTTTTAAAGCCAAATGCACCTTCTCCCATGCAATCTACCTTTCTACTTACAGTATCCATATCCTGTTCAGTCTGGCTGATGTGCAGGGCCTTTCTTTGTGCCAACCAGCCATTGCCTCAGCTTAGCTTTGACTGTGTATCCTCAAAAATGGGTACTTCCTTCTGCAGTTCCCACAGCTGCTCATAGCCCCACCAAGTCCCCTCAAAGCCCCCTCTGGCAAACTGCTTCCAGACCTGATAGTGGTATTTAGTACCAGCTAGAATGACTCTCCCTTTTGTCCCCAGCCCTGGTGACTGGAGGAACAGGCACACATGGCCACTCTTGGGCACAGGGCACACTGCCCACATGTGCATGGGCAAACACCACTGCTCACTCTGCTCTCTTGCCTTCTTTCCATGCCCCCACAGAGGGAAGTCTGGGAGAAATGTCCCAGGTGAGGCCCCACTTGTCCTTTCACTCCCTGCTGAGTGTTGCTGTGTGCATGTGTGTGTGTACACACACAAGAGAACGTGTACAGACTGGGAGGATCAGAGAAGAAGAGTCTAATGGGAAAGCTGGGGCTTCTGTTCTGTAATCCCACCTCTTATCCTTTCTTCCTGGAAAGCTCTTGCCTCCTAGTTTCCTTCCATCACCCCTGGGTGACTCCAAAGCCTTTAGGAAAGGAAAACTACTGCTTCCTGGGTGTCTCCATGTGAAATAACCCCTGCCACTCACCCTGTCTGCAGGTGGGTTTTGCTGCTGTGTACGAGTTCCCAGTCTTTGTGTACCACACATGTGCCCTCTCTCCACATTCTTCCTCCTGCTGTAGCCACAGCCAGTAAGCCTTTCCATGAAGTATCCCATCTGAGACCAAGGGGAGGCTGGGGAAGGGGGTGGTGCAGAAGGGGAGTAATTTTTTGAGGTTTTTTTTTCTTCATTTTGTGTCACTCATCCCAATGCACTGAGCTGACGTGAAACACAAAACAAGTGCTGTGAGGCCACAGACAGGATGGGAGGGGTGCCTGCCTCAGTGATGGCCAAAACTTGGCCTCCACACATTGGCCTGCATCCCTGTTCTTGCTGCTGAGAATTTGGGCCTGGCCACCTGAAACCGAGAGGCAGAGGCTGAGTTTGGAGAAGGTCCCTGTCCTACCTGTCCAGGCTCTGGGGAGCTCTGATATGGCTTAGGGAAGGGGCTGAGCTCCACCTGGAACGGTGCTGGTGTAGCAGGGGCAGAAGAGGCCATTTCTGTTCTCCACAATGGCTCATCCAGAGTGGTGGCCGAGCGGGGCACAAGCACAGTGGGTGCCAGGCTGCTTGAGGCTGGCATGGGAGCCGGAGTGGAGAAGCGACGAACCTCCTGGGTCTTGGCTATTTTCACAGGGACCTGCTTGGCTGCCATGAATGATGAGCTAGCCTGCAGGGTTGGCTGACCAGGAGTATTCTGGGTGCTGGGGCTTGGGGGATCCCCAAAACAGAACATGGCTGACTTTAATTGATAGGGCTGGTGGCGCATTAAATCAATGACCTTGATGCCTGATTTCTGGCCAGGTGCCTTTTTCACTTTGCTCTCTGCTTTGCTAGCCTGAGATTTGCTGGCTGCCAGGGGATAGAAAGGGGAATGCATTGGGTTGTAAGCTATTGGAGGGGGAGCCCGGATGTTGGGTGAATATTTCCAGCATGAGGGTAGAGAAGGGGATGGAGAGGGGGTCCTGGGCTTGTACTCTGGTTTTGGTGTTGTTTCCACCACAAATTTGTCCATGCGGCTCTGGCGTTTGGCAAAGAGCTCTGCCCCCTTGCCTTTAAGCTGAGGCATGTCCTGGGCCCCATTTACCAGTCCAGCATCTTGCTGAGGCTTGGGAGCCACTGGAGGTGGGGTCTTGAACTTGCGGCCTGAGGACTGCATGAAGTTGCAGGCCTCAGCACCCAGGCTGAGGAAGTCCTCCTCAGGCCCAGACTCAAAGCCTGCCCCAGGGTGGTCACCTTTTGGCTTCTCATCCAGGTTTTGCACCAGAGACAGGAGCTCAGGGTTGGGTGAATTCTTCTTCTCCTCAATCTTACTGAACATGGGTTTCTTGTTGCCCCGTCGGCGAGCCTCCTGCAGGATGCCTGTGCGGGGAGCTGGCACAGCAATCCTCTGCTCCCTGGAGGTTAAGGGCTCTGAAGGAGGTCGTGGCATTGCTGGAGTGATGGCAGGAGAAGGCTGTTTTGGCACAGGGGAACTGCTTCTCATGTGCTGTGATGGTGCTGGACTAATATACAGTGAAGAAGAGGCTGTTCCAGGGACTCGTGGCTGGGATGCTGCAGAGGCCATATCCCCTCCTGGCTTTGAGGGAGTTGACAGAAAGATAGAGGTGGTGGATGTCCGGGCAGTGTTGGCAGAAGGCTTGATCTCTGAAGCACTTCCTCCCCCTTTTGGCTGTGACTCCAGTGGGGATGTTGGTCTTCCTGGTGCAGGAATATACAGAGATGTGGAGGAGCTGACTGGACCACGCTGTGTTGGCACTGGTGCATTGGCAGGTGTCCCTGGAGCCAGAGGTGAGAAAGGGGGAACCACTGTGCTTTGCCCACCTAGACTTTCAGTGGGTTTTTTGGGTGCAGATGGCCTAAAGATGACAGAGGAGGTTGCTGGACGCTGGCCAGAAAAGCCAGGAGTAAAGGGCCGTGCAGACCTGTTGAACATGCTTGTTGAATTTGCAGAGAAGGGGTCGGGGGTGCTTGGGGGAGGTGACAAGAAAGTGGGGCTGGGGGAAGTCAGGAGCTGAGTGGGGACCGTGGCTGGCTGCGTGCTGGGCACTTGCACACCTTCCAGGTGGATGCTGAGCGGCACGTTGTCTGCCTTCTCTGGCACAGGCATATCTCCGTTCACTGTGCCCTGCTTTGGCTGGGAAGCTGGGGCAAGCTCTGGGCTCTTCTGCACTGGAGTTTTCTCAACTGTGTACTTCCCAGCCCGTTCCCTCTGCTGCTCAAATAATCGTGCTCCTTTACCTGAGGCCTCAGTCAAACCTTTTTGTTTCTCTTCCTTCTGTTCAGAGTCAGATCTGGACTTTTCAATGTCTAGGTAAGTGTTGTCCCAGTCTGAGTGATTAGTTAGGCTTCGGGCATCAGAGAAACCTTCCTCATCAAATTCAGATTCACTAGTTGGAAAAACTCCGTCCTCCTCCTCGTAGGAGCGGTCTTCATCAACACTGCCAAAGCTTACCAGTGTATACTTCTTAGCCCTCTGCCTGCGTTTCTTAAACATCAGCACCCCCTTGGAGTGGGGGTTGGGTGCATCTGTCAGCAGGGATGCAATGGTTCTGCACTTGGTTTTGGCTTCTTTCACATTCTTCTCCTGGATGCTCTCGTGGCGGTGGAGCTCTGAAAGAGAAAGAGGCAGTCTGAGAGATCAGAAAAGGTTGGGTGTGCAAACGTGGACAGTGAAATGGATACAGGCATTCTAGTGCACATAGGAGGAAACACATCCCTTGCCCTTCTTTTTTGTTCCTACTTTTGCTGATGATAGTGTCTTTATAAACTGTTGGTAGAAGATCAGGAGCAGTTTTCTCTTTCCCTGCAAATGCAATAGAAGTTGATGCAGGTGCAGGGAGGGAACTCCTCCCACTCTGATGGCTGGTCTGAGTTTCCTCATCAGACCTGGGATTTCCTACTTCTGAAGCATGTAGCCAAGAGTCCCTGACGTTTTTATTGTGCATGCCCTTGATTGCAGAAATTGTTACCATTTATTTATCACCCTGATGGTGGAGCCCTGATTTCAGTAGATGTTCCTCCTACCATATAGAGAGGATGGCACATGTGCAAAAGGAGATGTGCTCTGCAGGCACAGCAGGGCTGCTCCTGATCTGAGCCCTGCAGTCAGTGCTGTGCAGCAGCATTGTGTGTAGGGCTGTTTGCTGCTCTGCAGGAGCAGCCCTGCCGCTGCAGGAGGCATAAAAAGCATGATTTCACCCTTGCTGCAGTCCCTTCCCTGTGCCCCATGCCTGGTAAGGAAGAAGAGTATTTGCTCCCGAGCAAGAATCCCAGATCCCCACAACTGATCAGCCAGGCCAGAAGGAAATCCACTTAGACAGGCTTGCTTGGAAAAGACAACATCTGTTGGGACACTGGCATGAAAGTGTAGGATAATAATTTTCCACTTGCTCTGTGGTCAGCAAAGTCCCAGGGAGGAACATTGCATTCTCTGTCTTTGTGTGCAGGGAAGGCAGGTGGTGAACAAGATTCAGTAGTAAAACCAAACTTGTCTGTCCTAAGGAAAGTATGGACATGCTTTGAATCACTGTTGAAGTGACAGAAGGCAGCACTAACCTTGCACAGAAAAAAAGCCCCACATACCTAAACCACAAACTAGTTTGTGATGTCTTTCATTTCACCCTTTACCGTTGTCTTTTTCCCAGTACAGATGATAGTACAGATGAAACAACCATCCACTGTACACATCTAATAATTTGTCAAAAAAACCTTGTCCAGCCCTGACATTCCCAAGAGAGACATCATAAATTATGCTTTGCTGAAGGGAGAGGAGAGGAGAGGAGAGGAGAGGAGAGGTGTAAGGCAGTGCTGAGGGATGGTATTAACTCGGGAGATGATGGAAGCTGCTTAGTCCTCTCAGGATATCACTTCTGATCATTTTATCACAAAGNAGGAGAGGAGAGGAGAGGAGAGGAGAGGAGAGGAGAGGTGTAAGGCAGTGCTGAGGGATGGTATTAACTCGGGAGATGATGGAAGCTGCTTAGTCCTCTCAGGATATCACTTCTGATCATTTTATCACAAAGCATTCATTCAGTGGGAACCTGCTAATGTGGCAAAGTCACCTGCAGTGCGGGACAGGGAGCTTAGTTAAGAAGTTAACCGGTTTTCCTGAGGGCTGCAGTCTCCCAAAACCTTTCTCAGCTACACAGTTGTGGCAAGTGTCATCATTTTGTACTTCATCAGTGTAACCACAGCAGAAAGAGCTTCCCTCTCCCACCCCATGCTGAAAATAAAATGTTGATTTGCAAAGCAGTCATCCTTCCAAGAAGCTCTCAAAGTTTGCAGCCATTCCATAGCACATGCTGCTGCTTTGGGATTTCAGTAAAGGTGGTTTGAGATCACCTCATGTGGATGCACAGTCCATTCCTCTCCTTTGCATCCAGAACTGGAAACAGCAAAAGCAATGCTGAAATGGCTCACTATTTGTACTTGCGTTTGTGAAGTGAAGGCTCTCTGCAAAACTTTCCTTACAGAATGACTCCACCTTGCTGAACCAAGACTGAAGTAGTGTCCAGATATTTGTCTAGATTTAGTGTTCTTCAAGGCAGTCACAGACTTGCCCTCAAAGACCTGCTTTCCGTGATGGAAACAAACTACACTCCCTGAAGGTCTGCTTCACTTCATTTACAAATCTGCATGCCTGTGTCTCTAGGCGTTGTTGGCAATGGAGAAAATAAGGGAAGTTGCTACAAACAACCTTGCTACAAGGTACTACACCTCACCTGGTGGTACTTGGCTTCTAAATTTACAAGGTGAAAGAGCAGCACCACAGAATCTTAGTCAAGTGCAGAATATGTAAACTCTGGCCTGAGTGACTCACAGGAGCATTTCTAGAATGAGGAGCTAACAGCTAGGGAGCTACACTATCCAAAGTGATGTCTGCACAGCTCTTTCTGACAGCAGACTACCATAGAAGTGCCAACTCCAAAGCCTGGGCTAGCAAATACTGTCAGAGAAAATGTAACAGATGATGGTCTTGGCTTTAACTCCACCAGCTTGTAGTCCTGGCTCAGCACGTATAACTTCCCTAGAAAGTTGCTGTGAACTGTCCTCTGCTCTGAAGGAGCTGGCAAATAGGGCCCTCTAGGGTCTGCTTCTCACTTCCCTCTTTTCTTCTTCCTATCTTTCTCCTCATCAAAGGCTAAAGCACACAACTAATCACATCACTCCTCCCAACAGAAAAATGGTCATGCTATTCAAGCTACAATCTTCCACAACAGTTTGAGAAAAAAACAGGAAGAGAAATCTTCCTAAGATGACTTGTGGAAGGTAAAGAGCAAGAATGAAATCAGAATGGGCAAAAGAATGGGGTAAGGAGAGTAGACTAAAAAAAGGAGAGGAAAGGGAAGAAGGAAGAAAGAAGAGAAGGGAAGGGAAGGGAAGGGAAGAGAAGAGAAGAGAGGAGAAGAGAAGAGAAGAGAAGAGAAAAGAGAAGAGAAGAGAAGAGAAGAGAAGAGAAGAGAAGAGAAGAGAAGAGAAGAGAAGAGAAGAGAAGAGAAGAGAAGAGAAGAGAAGAGAAGAGAAGAGAAGAGAAGAGAAGAGAAGAGAAGAGAAGAGAAGAGAAGAGAAGAGAAGAGAAGAGAAGAGAAGAGAAGAGAAGAGAAGAGAAGAGAAGAGAAGAGAAGAGAAGAGAAGAGAAGAGAAGAGAAGAGAAGAGAAGAGAAGAGAAGAGAAGAGAAGAGAAGAGAAGAGAAGAGAAGAGAAGAGAAGAGAAGAGAAGAGAAGAGAAGAGAAGAGAAGAGAAGAGAAGAGAAGAGAAGAGAAGAGAAGAGAAGAGAAGAGAAGAGAAGAGAAGAGAAGAGAAGAGAAGAGAAGAGAAGAGAAGAGAAGAGAAGAGAAGAGAAGAGAAGAGAAGAGAAGAGAAGAGAAGAGAAGAGAAGAGAAGAGAAGAGAAGAGAAGAGAAGAGAAGAGAAGAGAAGAGAAGAGAAGAGAAGAGAAGAGAAGAGAAGAGAAGAGAAGAGAAGAGAAGAGAAGAGAAGAGAAGAGAAGAGAAGAGAAGAGAAGAGAAAAGAAAAAAGAAAAGAAAAGAAAAGAAAAGAAAAGAAAAGAAAAGAAAAGAAAAGAAAAGAAAAGAAAAGAAAAGAAAAGAAAAGAAAAGAAAAGAAAAGAAAAGAAAAGAAAAGAAAAGGAGACATTTGTACCTGCATAAGGCTGATCCAAGCTTGAGAAAGTAGAGTCCAGACCTGGAGAACTGGGCATGTCACAAAGCCCATTTAATTCACAACTCCCCATAAACAGAAAGAGACGCAGTGAGAGAGGAGCAAAGCAGTCCCCTTCTGGAGCAGTACCAAAACTCTGAGATGTCCAGGCTCTTTGCTATCAGTCCACAAGCCTTTTAAAGCCTCTCTTTTGTCTCATAGGCATTGCTGCTGAAAGCCATGAGGTCACTTTTTCTATTTTTGTCTTCATAGCTTCATCACTGAGCAGCGTGATGGACATTGTCACCTGGCACTTAAACACCCTTATTCTTTCCCCCACCCTGTACTCCCTGTAAGGAGAAACTCCTCTTTTTTATTTTAAAATAAGAAAATATACTCTATATTATCGCAGATTCTATGGTGCAAACTTCAGGTTAGAAAGGTGCAAACTTCAAGTTAGTGTTACCAATGCCTCAATGTCCAGCATTTCTGGAATACCAGAACCCTTCAAAGAGATGAAACTAACACAGTGTGCATGTCCAACATGGGCAAGCAGAAGAAACCTGCATAGGAGAAAAATAACTTTCCTTGCCTGAAACTCTCAGAGAGCACTCAGGTCCAGATAAACATTAGGAAGAAAAGAGAGAGCAGAAGCTTTAATTTCCCGTGTATATCAATTTTCTTCCACATCTAAGGAGAACCTGTCCATGATTCAGATTTCTGTTGTGTACAAGACTGAGGAACATTTAACAGAGGAGCATTAGGATCCTGGATACTTGCAGTGAAGTTGTTTAGCTGAATTAAACCAGAAGAGCCTGTTACCTACACTGAAAGCGTGGCTGTGCCCAGGGAGAGTGACAGAGTGCTTGGAAACCAGGCAATGGTGTTTTGGCAGCACCATTCAGAGCTCCAGCACTGGAGACTGAGAGGTGTTAAAAGATGAGATGCTGATAGTGAGGACTGTAGTGGATGGGAAGGAAGGGAGTAAATGTTGCTGGGAGTCTGCAAATCTCTGCAGTTGTGGCCTGCTCAGCATCTCTTCACACTTTGTCTAGGTCTGGTCTTACTGCTCCTTTCTGTACTCAGGCAATAGCTCCTGTGAGACAATCCCAGAGCTGTGGCCAAGGGACACTCTCTCGTGATTCTCCCTGCCAGCAGCCCCAGCCTTAGCAACTCTGTAGCCTTGGCAGACCATCTCCAGTGTTAGAGAGTCTGGAGAAATGAAGGTCTGACTATGCATGCTGAAATCCAGTAGCCATCACGGCACACCAAGAAGACAACTCCTGTAAGGCAACATTGCTGTAGAGAGACCACTCATGTCTCATACAGAGGCTCTTAGAGCAAGAGCAATGAAAATGGTTCAGTCTCTTTGATGAATATTTACACGTATAGGGTTATATGTATATATATCTATATGTCTCTTTGGGGAAACCTTGTAATATTGATACATACGATTGGAATGAAAATACAACTCTGTTTCTAGTAATAACATTCAAATGGAATAGATAAAAGAGTAAAAGGAAGGGTTATAAAATGCTCATAAATCCTGTTGGTGTGGTGAATAATTTCTATAGAAAACTTTTTGTTAACTTCTAAAGCACTTATTTAATGTACACACCAAATTCTGTTGGAAAAAAATCCACAAAAAGAAAAAATTTCTGTTAAGCAAAGCCTACAAAGATTTTCCTCTTAACTAAGTTTCACTGAAGTGAAATTATTTTTGTTACTAATTACAGTAAAGAGAAGTATAAAAAGTATACATCTTTTCAAGATCAGGCCTTATTAAAAGAAAGCATTTTAATGTATGCCCAGACAAGCTACTGGACAGACTTACACGATGTCAGATACTGTTCATGTTCTCTAGGAAACAAATTTTATTACCAAGATCAAATTCTAGAAAAGCCATTACTATAGAAAATAAGGCATTCTGCTACTTCCAGAGATAAAGAGCCTGTTCCTCTCTGATGAAATGCTACTTGTCAACTGCTTTTTTCAGATGGGGTCACCTCGAATTTTGTTCTTCCAGCTATTTATGTTAGACAAGGTCATCTTTCCATGGCTAATGTTGCAAATATCTCAGTAAATCATTAGAGGCTACAGACATCTCATACTTTACATACCTGAAGTCCTTTCAAAATAAGATTTGGATGGGTTATATTGACCTTCTAAGTATTTCCCTGTTGAAAGTTTCAACCTTTAAAGCTTTGATCAGTATTTAAATTGCAAACAGTTAAGCAGGGGAGTATATATTCTTTTCAAAGTAAAGGTAAAACTCCTGGGATAGGAAATATTTTTCATTCCTGGATATTTGCACACTTCCATCACATAACCTGTGCATAATATAAAACACAGATATGGCTTCAGCTCCAATATGGGATGCTACAGAAAAATACTACAGTCCTACTCAAGTCTGCAACACTTTAGCATGTATCTAAGTAGGTTAAATAGTTAAATACTTGTCAAACCAGTGTTTCTTCTTAAATGGCCAGTGATTTTCAGTGTGTCAGTGAGACATTGCCCCACTGCAATCTCCTGGTTTTGGAAAAACAGAAATCAGGCTTTTCTGAAGGTGAGTTAACAGCCCAGGGCAAAAACATGCCCAGTCATTTTATAGATTTTTGATCATTCTTAACCTTACTGCTATTGGAGAGCTCTGTTATGAAGAGAGGATGTGGAGACATCACTGTGCATGACTGCAATATCTCAGTCTCATGGTATCCTGCTGGAGACTTGAATAGCATGTTCATTCAAAAAAATCTCCCTCAGCTGGGTCACAGTTTGCCTTTCTTTCTGAGCTGGATGGAAAAGTGTCCTCAGTGCAAAAGCTAGCACACATGGCCAGTTTTTGTGTGCTGACAGCTCACACCTGGGCCCTGGATATTCCCTACATAGTCTTCTCCCAAGCCAGGACAGCACCTGCTTCTTTGAATGCACTAGTGAATCTGTCTTTTGCAGTTTTAGGCCAGTTTCCTATGAAAGGTTTATGCAGTCAGTGCTGCACATCTTTTTATCTTACCCATTTCATGCTAATAGCTTTTGAGTCCATTTGCTAATTTTAAGAGTCTGAAGTCACAAAGATACAACGCTCCTACAAGTTTACATGGAGATAGGAGGCTCAACAGAGGAGAGAGAGCCCATCATAGGAAGCAAAAAGCCTGAGTGCAGTCTTAATTAGGCATCACAAACTGAAGAACACACACACACACACACACACACATGCTTTCTCATTTTGAATGTGAGAGATAGACATCAGACAGATTTGCATTTACTAGACGTGGGAGAATGAGACATCAAATACAAAACATAAATTAAAAGGATGCCAGGATTTGCTAATTCTGCTGCTTAGAAAATTGCTTGATGTCTGATAGCAGGATACCATTGATTAAACATCTCTTTGTCTTTCAGTCTATCCAACATCTACTCCAGTAATATAGACAACTATACCTCAGTATGTGGACTTGATTAATCCTCTAGCATTTGCCTTATAGTCTCATGAAACAGTTTATTTTAGACTTTTTCTGCAACTATTCAAACTCCTACAATATTAAAAATTCTAGCCTTTCACAAGACAACTATATACCTTCCATGTGTTATGTCATCTGCCAATTAATACACAGCAATCTCCACTGAATCCCCAGGACACCCATTGAAAATGGTATTATTGCTATTTCCTGTTACTGCTTGCTAGGTACAACACCCAAGAGAAACAAGGCACATTTACAAAGCTTCAATATCAGGAATTTACATCTGAAAAAGCAGATAGGAAGATAATAGTGGTGTACCTGGGAACAATTTTGAGCTCCTCAGTCCAGGTAACCCCCCTCCCGCCCCTGTGTCCCACACACACCTGGGTTTCTCTGGGCAGAAAAACCAGAGAAAAGATGCAAGGTGTCTCAGCTGGGTTCCAGATCTGTATAATAGCAGTTTTGGGGCTGTGGTGTGCCCCACAGCACATACTGCTTGTTCTGCCTAGATGCAGCCAGAGGATAAGATCCACTGACAGAAGAGAAGAGGGTTGGGATTTTTTATCATCTGTCTCCTTGCCAGTCATTTAACATTGAGGTGGAGAGGACCTTTGATTGACGTTAGTGTTTAAAGCTCCGTGGGTGAAAATATAGAGGTAGTCCTGTTAGATTCAGAAGTCCAGTGAAACACTACTACCAACTTAGCCAGTTAGCTCATCTGACATCATGAACCATTAATAGTTATGTTTTCTGTTCTATTCTTAGCCAATTGTGTGGTCACCTTACGGTAGTCCTATCTCATCCATATTTCCCTCATTGGAAAAGTCATGTGGAACTGTATCAGGTATCTCATAGAAACCAATATATACTGTGTTCACATTACTCCTTCAGCCATGAAGTCTTATCTTACTGAGCAGGTCAAAGACTCTTTCTACTTTTTATTAGTCCATGTTGATTTTACTGTTAATTTTGTTTTCTGCAAATATGCACAAAAGAACTACTTCATGCACCTAATTGAAGTGAAATGATTTTTTTTTTTCTGATCCTCAGAGGTTATGTCTATTAGAAGAGTATATTCTTGGTCGTTTTTCCTGAGACCCTTCTCATTATTCCAAGGTACTTGGCAAGGTACGAGGACCATTCTGATACAATTTTCATTAATTCCTTACATTTGACTTCTACAGAGATGCTGACTCAGCCTTGTCCTTTCAGTACAGTCAGTATATCAAGATATGCTGAATCTCCTCGCCCCCGTTTCTGCTCTTGTTTCCCTTAGCAAAGAGCAAGATTCTTAGTTAACGTAAGTGGTAGATACTGATGACAGTCAAGCTTTATACATTTCCCAGCAAACTGATGTCCCTTCCTACAATGGGTTTAAGCAAAACTGAAGAACAAGTATTTGCCAGGTTGACAGCTTTCTCCTTCCTAGCTATAATTTTCTCTCACTTCTCTTGAGCAATGACTGTTGTTTAATCACTCCTTGTCAAAGTTCTTTTATGCCTCACCCTTTTATGCCTCTCCCTCATCCATCACTATCACTTTGTCTCAAAACAATTTCAGTGTTGTCCCTGAGCAGACTTGTCCCTACCTTGCCAGCAGCCTTGTCCCATATCACTTTCAGGACTGATGGAAACAACTGGATGGACAAAGGGATTCCTGTTGTCTGTTTGCATTACAATTTCTTTCGACTCAGATCTCAAAACTCTGGAATCTAAAACTACCAGCTTGGTTAAGACAGTCTGTGGGGTTATATGTATAGTGTTCCAGTGTGATCATTTCTCTAATCACCTTCGTGATCTGAACCATTGGCAAAATTTTGGTTTAATGCCATTGTTCCCCATCAGCCTTACACATCCTAAGTCAGAGTAGAAGTGCATATGCAAGGCCAGGCTATGTTAACCTAAAATATGTGACGACATAGTCTGAAAAATCACTAACTGGGGCTCTGCAGGGACCATGGAAGTGTCAGCTCGGAAGCGAACTATGACACTTCTTCACCAGCAGCAGGATGATGAATGACCTCTGATCATGTCTGAGAAACTGTGACCCAGAGTCAGAGTCCCTGTGCTGACAATAATAACATAGAAGTAATGTCTGAGTAACTGACGGTTTAAAAAAAGATGCTTCAAATGGTATCTCATATAGTAGAAATACCAGGACAAATGAGAATATATACCTTTTCATTTCAGGGATCACATAGTTTTCCTCCATACATCTTCAAATGCTAATGATCTTTCCCCTCACAGAGAATATTATCTGCAGCTAGATTTATCTTGAGCTAACACATGTTCAGCTCAATTCATGTCTCTGTCAGGCTCTGGGGCAGCAGAATTGCAGTGAGGTACAAAGGTGGAGCAGAGCAGAGCTCTATCAGCCTTACTTCCAATGCTACAACCCACAATATCCTCATTGAAATGCTGGACAAGAGTGATGCCTGAGGGAATGATGGTGGAGGTCTCCAGTAAGAATACCCGAGGAAGATGGCAAATTACTTGTGACAACTTTGATGTGACTCAAGAAAGAAGGAAAAACTCATCCATGCTAGCTAGCCAAGACAGACAACAGTAGTTTATAATCTGGCTTCTGCTCTGTTAATATATCAGCCTGAAAATATCACCTCTGCTTTCCATAGAAGGACATAAATTGAAGGAATAAGATCAAATGTCATACTCAAGCCTAAGGGTGGAGAAAGAGGGCTCTAGATGACTGGTGTTTTTGTCACTGTAGTCTTTAATAAATGCCTTCCAAGTGCCAGAGAATTCGAAGCTGAATGTTAGTTATTAAGTTGGCTTTCTTAAACAAACACATACAACTAGACTGCTACTGCAGTCTATTGAAACTGATTTCCCAAGCAGATGCAATTTCCAATTTCATGTGTGCTGAAATGAGATGAGTCTTTCCATCTGTGATTCAACTACGGAAGCTGTTGTCCTTGTTTTCCTAATGGCTGGCTGCTCCTTGAGTAGCAAGGGCCAAGGGTGATTCAGCATGGCTTCATACTGTTAGGAACAGATTTCTTGTAAGATCAATAGTTCAGGCAATTAATTTTAATCTCCTGGTCTAAGCAGAATGCTCTTCTATTTTACTTTAAGGCACACAGGCTGTAGTAATAGTAGTAGGCTACTATCCTAAGTCTTTTGGTCATCTAGACTGCAGTGAATGACAAAACCAGTAAGTTAGTCTAACAATCACATAACTGGTTATTAGAGTTACAACTGTCAAAGCTGAAAGCCAAATAGAAAATGTGGTGAAATAACTTCAAACTGCCATTCAGATACTTCATCTTTTTCACAGCTCCTGTGGCCTATACCAGTTGTAGTGGGCTGAGAGATGGCTTGCTGCACTCACCCTCTCTGCAGAGAAATGTGACTGCAGTCACTCTGACAAGGGGTAATCTCTATGACCTGCCAATGAATAGGCCACTTATTTATAAGCATCCTATCTTTTCAAGTGATGCTGCTGTACATCCGCTTCAAACAAGAAGGATTTCCTTTTCTGATATGGAATGTAGTAACTTTGATGACTCTGCACAGGCAGCCAGGCCCATATAAAGCAGAGGAGGAAATTTCCCCACCCAGTTTTCCCTCCCTTCCTCTACCATACATGGAGAGGCTCTTGAATCCTAGGAACTAAAAATAGTCCAGCAGATAAGTTTAAATTAAGATATTTTGAAGCACTTCTTGCACTGACACAGTGTGATAGCAAGTTAGGAATAGACTGCTGTCCTGGTATGTCTATTCTCTGCTAACAATTTGTATTTCCAGTGAGAAAGGCTGAGCCCTTTGTCCTGTGAGATGTTCTAGGATGGGGATGAAAATACAATGCACCTCAGAGAGCACAGGTGGCTGAGAAGAAGCAACCCTGGCTTCTCAAGCCTCTGAAGGTGGGGTGGAAAGAGAAGGACACTGCAGGACCTATGGGGAACCAAAAAACCTCACTTGCAATTACTTGTGACAACTACAGTCTGATTCTCCCTGCCACAAGCTCCTGCTTTCTGCTAACCTCCTGAAACTGATTTAGATTTTTTAATTTGTATTTTCTGTCTTGCTATCTCTTCCTTTTCTTCTGCCCTATGCAAGTAGCACATAAATCACCTCAGGAAGGGACTTAGCTTGGCCCTTTACAGTGATGACAAACCAAGGGCCTAAAGATTCCCAGTTTCCCCAGGGATTAATCACCTCTCTAAAAAGAGCAATTTACAGTTTTAGTGGGAAGGAAACAAATTCATACTTTTGTTTCTACAGATTAGGCAAAATACTGGTTGTTCACAAACATGACTGTTGGATAGTTCATTTAAAATATAGCAGAGTCCCTGTTTGCTGGCTGTTCCCTTACCCCACCGAGCAAAACACCAGGGTGCATAAGCCACTGGGTAGTGATACAGACTGAAGTTTTTTACTTGTAGGGCAAGTTCCCCTGCATTTGGGTGATGTGTGGTTCCCCACAGTGCCCCAGCAGTCTGCACCAGTAATGATCTGAGTGGGTTTTGAGCAGGCATATCCAAGTCATGTGTCCTGTGGAGAACTGGGATGACATACATGCTTATCCCACAGGCTGAAAAAAAATGAGGCAATACCAATGTGCAAATAGAGCAGGAACTTTGGAAGGAGAGAGGCCCAAACCTCACTGCAGGGGCTGTTGGCTCTCTAAGGAGCTCTAAGACCTTGTGTCTTTGCTGGGGAAGAAAAAAGCACAGCTCAGCAGCTAATGACATGCAGGACATGTCAAGGTGGCATCATGAGCAGCTGCTGCATCCTGATCTTGGGCTGTTGGTACTTGCCATCACAGCGTTCTGCTCCTGGAGTCAAAACTTTGCTTAATGTAAATAAGGGAGCTCCATTTGCTCCCATGTTACTGTGATGCAAAGCAGGTGTCAAACAGCAGCGTCACCTCCAGCAATTACCACGTGATTTATATCCTCTAAGCAAAAGCAAGGAAAACATTTGTACTTCCCATGTGTTGGTAGAGTTAGTGCAAAAAAATACATGTACTGAAGAAATGTTCATCAGATGAAAATTAAGAGAAAATACCTCAGTAACAACCAGAGCATAAAGGCTGATAGCCCATCCTGGTACAACTAGGAAAGATGGTGAGGGAATATTGAAAGCACCTCCTCATTTCATTGATGATCTTGAGGACAATATAGAGTCAGCAGAGATCAGATTTTCTAACACCATCAGAAACAAAGGAAAATCATACAGGAAAGGGGAGACAGGGGAGCTGAGTCCACTTGCCTATGATCTGGAAAGCTCAGAGCTCTGGAGCACACACAGTGAGGGCAAAAGTCTACAAAAGTTCTAGAGATAGGAAGTAAAGAACAAAGCTACAGAAAACCCAAGAGCTGACAGCAGTAGCAGTCTTACTGAGATCCTTGCAAGGCAACAGAGCAGTGAAGAATGTCAGTTGCTACTCTTGGTGGTGTGCAAAAGGATTATTATGTATCTCTTCCTTTTCTGGGATTTCAGTTATTCATACTGAGGTTTGATGTTTCTAAATACTCATCTAGAAATGTAATTCTGTTTGCCTGAGGTGCAGGGACAGGTGGGAAAGGGAGACAGTCTCTGAAGATTAAAAATGACACTGAAAAGTTAGAAAGAATTAAAACAAAGGACAAGAGAAATACCCTCAAAATTGAGATGAACATCAGAGCAGACATGACAAAGTATTACATTCTAGAAAGAAAAGATAAGGAACCATCTGGGGAACAGTCCTAACAAAACAAAAAGCAGTTTTTCACATTCTTATGGTACAGTGGTGGGAGCTGAAGAAGGCCATGGCAAGGCAAGGAGGGTGTGTTAGCAGATGCACTGGGAATGTCTTTAGATAGTGCTTCAAAAGGCATCTGTTTAGTTATTCACAATGGTCTGTAAATGTCTTCTCCCTATATACCAATACTTAGGCTCTCATGGCTGATAGCCCAAGTCACTTCCTGGAGCTAACAGGTTTTAAAACCCTGCCTAACTTCTAAACCATGATTCCTGTTTAGCATAACCCAGCAGTGTCTGTGTCCCAGAGTAGGCTGCTGTGCTGTGGATATTGCCAAGGAAAGGCAGAGGAACAGAGCTTTAAACACTGCTGTCTCCATGGGAGCCTAGAGCAGCTGTAGGAGCTGGAGCAGTGCTAGCCCAAACATCCTCACCAAGGCTACACCTTTCTGGCAAGAGATGCTCTACCATGTCCTCCCATGCCAGTCCATAGCTTCTCTGCAAGCAGCCTCCCATGGAGCCAGTGCAGCTCAGCAGTCTCCCAGTCTCTGGCTGTGTTTATACTTGTGTATATTCCAGGTATAAGTGTTCTTTAGCTCTGTTCACCACATAATGAACACCTTCCATCCCTTTTCCTTACTTGCTTCCTTCCCTCACAGTCACTGGCTGCTGAACTGGACTTTTGTTTTAATGGCTGCTGTGCTCCAGCATGATCAGGATGTAGTTTTTTGCCTTCTCATTTACTGACAAGATCCCTAACCCAAGAAAAGACCATGTGAGTTACCAGACCTGGCAGAGTAACCCCTACAGAAGGACACCCATGGCCAAACATAAACCAAAAAGAGGGTAAGCCATGAAGGAGTAATAGGAGAATAAAGTATTACCTCAGTCTGCAGTACTTCTGGGAACCCTAACTCCAGCTGGCAATATTGTTGCATCATCTCCTGCCATGGGATATTATCTTGCCATCAGAAATGCTCTGAATTAAATACGTGGCTTTCCTGGGATCCCTCTGTACTGATACTGTCCATGGAAATAAGTCTTGATGTACAGCAATTGCTCTTCCACTGCTAGGACTATCAGGTGGCAGGGAGCAGCTGAACATGCCTTTCTCAACATTCACCTCATGCTTGTACATTATTCAAAGGGGGAAAAAATAGCTTCATCTTTAGGGAGGCTGAAATTGCTGATTTCTTTCCTGTCCTAAGGAAAATGAGAGCTAAAGACTAGGAAGAGTAAAACAAGGCATCAAGTCAGGTGCACTGCCCAGCAGAGCAAGACATAAGGGACCCAACTGAGCCTCTCCTCTTAACACTGGAAAGAGCAGTAGGACAGAGCCCAGTGTGAAGGAAGCACCTAGATTTCAAAGTTACCTCTATAGGCCTCCTTAGGCAGAAGAGATAAAAGAATATTTAGCCCAAGCAAAAGAGAAAAGACAGGTTTAATAACTGCCTTGCAGTATTATCTGGCCTGGGTAAAATGTCTAGCATTTGAAGCAGAGCATCAGAAGCTAGAATCCACATGTTTTCTTTCTGATTCAGTCTAGTAACTTTTCTGTGTCTCTGTTTTCCATTCTGTCCCTCAGCTAAGTCACTTTTTAAAAACCTGCTTTATTTCTAGGCCTAGAGAAATGTAAAGTAGTCCATCATACTGCACACTGAGGTACATATATGAAAATAAGTTTATGATTACTTTTTTTTTAATATTACTAGATAGGTCACAACTGTGAAATCAGGTAACACCTTGTTCTGCCCTCATGTTTGGGCTTGAAATACTCCATGTGTAGCAGAAACCGGGAAAGATATTCACAATTAGGGTCACTTCAGGTCCATCACTCATATACGACACTACATTTTTCATTACCTTATTCCACTTGGAAATGTATTGTCTACTGTGGTGGCACTACAAGGAACAGTTTCAAGAGCTGATTTACCATCTCCTGCCTGTCTTTGCTGGCAACCCTCCGCTTCCAGCACCTAAAAAGTTATAAATTCTTCCTGAACTCACCAGCTGCTGCCAGACATGGGCACCCTTGCTGGAGTGAGTGCCTGCAGGGAAAGTTGATATAGAAGAGTCACTCCCTGAGCTGGACAGGGTGAGAGAAATAAATCAGTTACTGACAAGACTCTTTTGTGGCTATGCTCTCTGCAAATTATCTCTCATCATCCTTTATTGTGTAATACTGCATGCCTCTGTGCCCATGGAGAGCTGAACTGAACAGAGGGCTCCTTGGGAGCCTCTTGAGATGAGTGTTCTGTGCTTAACACACAGGTAGCTAAGGAGCAAACTGAGCTGCCATAAGATCTCTGGAAAGTCAGGGAAATTTAACCTCCAAGTTCTTTCCTGACACCATCATGTCAACTGAGTCTTCTTAGCCCAAAGTGTTGAAGAAACCAATGACATCCATCCTTTTTCCAGCACATGGAGGTACTAGAGCACATCTGGTTGTATGGCTGCAGCCCCTATGAGTGACTCCCAGACCACCTACCCCAGACCCTTTCTCTTATCTGTTTCTTAGGATGTCTTGGGTAAGGTACATCCCAGTGCCAAAGCTGCAGGAGGAAGCCCTGGTCTCTGCAGATCTGATTTGACTCTGCTCCTTTGCAAGCTAGAGGAGCTAACCCACCTGACATTTGCAGGAATCAGGCTTTTGGAAGGAGATCCAGCACAAGGAAAAGGCATGGGTGAATGGTAGTTTAGAGGACTTACTGGCCTGCTTGGCTTTCTCTGTATATGTGGTGGTGAGGTCTTCATCAATCGGATGCTCCACTGGCCCCACCATGGGGATGAGATGGCGTTCTGCTCGGATAGCCTTGGTGGCATGGGGCAGGAGCATCGCCTCTGGAGAAGTCTCCCGTCCCTCTGTTGACAGTGGCCGCAGCTGTCCCTCGCTGTCTGAGAATGGAGTGTCCGTGCGACTGCCAGGCAGGCAGACAATCTCCCTTTTGGCCACCCCGCTGGAGCTGGCCAGCTCTGCTCCCCCCTGTGCAGCAGCCTCCGGCATGCTCTCGTAGCCACTCTGTTCAGACAGGGACACCTCATCCTGAGGTGCATCCGCCCTGCTGGTGGTGCTGTCAGGTGGGGAGCGCGGGCTCTTCTTGCGAGCCCGCCGGTGCTTCTCCTGCGCCACGTTGTCAGCATCGCTGTCTGTCTCACCATAATAGGCCTCACTGTCTGGCGGGGATGTGAGGCTCTCCAGGTGCCTCTGTGACCTCCGTGGCTGTGAGGGCTGTGCGGTGGCTGGGGCTCCTGCTGGTTCAGAGCCGAGTAACTGTGCCGGAGGTCTCAGCAGGGATGGTGGAGACACCATTCGCTGCCCTGGAGAAGGGGAACGCTGGAGCCATGGGCCAGTCTGGTCCCCACCAACTATCCTGCGGGGAGAAGGAAAAGTGGTGAGTGAGGTCTGGTTTGTGTGGCTAAGCTGGAAGGAAAGCCTGGCATGAGAGAGGGCTATGGATTGAGACTGTTACAGGTGTTTTTCAGGTGGTACAGACGCCTGAAGTGTAGATGCCAAGGACAGACTTGTCTCTGACATCAGCTACATGCTCTCATTCTGATTTTCTGCTTCACAACTCTATGGAAACCAGGTGTTAAACACTCAAAAATCAGAATGCCCTAAAACCCTAAAAATCTACCAATCTTAATCAGCTCCCCAGGCATTTCACCTGGAGAGATGAATTCCTGCATAGCAAGCATTCCCCAGGACAGTGAGATCTACCCCTCAGTCTGTGGCTTGTCAGCAGAGAATGGCTGGTGCTCAGCTATCACATTGCACTCTAGCTGCTCCTGCAGCTGAGACTGTGTCAGCTCTGCAGATCCTGGCACCCCTAAACTGCTTTAGTTCAGACTGGGCTCCAAAGAAGTCAGTGCTATTTGTTTGCCCTGACCTCTACATGTGAGTAAATAGCAAATACTTAGGATATAAAGGCCCAAGGTTTTTTTCCTTTTTTTTTGCCCTCTGGTATCCAGAGGTAGGAGACCACTCTAACATTTAGCCTGCTCACTGTGGGACTGCTTCACAAGCTAACAACCAGTGCCTGGGTCTTGACGACCATATGCAGTCATGCTGGCCAGCCCAATCCATGGTGGCATTTGCATTTGGCTTAGACATAGCAACTTTAAGCCTCTAAGACATCTGGAAGGATAACTGGAGTAGGTGCAGGGCAGACTGGGGCAGTCAACCCTACTGCTGGCTTCCAGAGGGAAGAAGAATTGGCTGTGCTGACAGGAAAAGAGCCCACTCTGTCTTCCCTCTTCTCAAGACTGAATCTGGATTTCAGTGGCAGTTTGACTTCAGCCCACACAGATGGAGCTGGGAACTTGTTCCTTCTCTTGTCAGAGTCACCAGGGCTTATAAGAGCTATAAAGGAGTCCTGAGTATTTGCCTTCTGAACATGCATACCATGAAGCCAGGCAGACAGCATTGCCTCTGTAAAGCTATGGAACTCATGACTTGGCTTGCAATTCTAAACTGTGAAAAATTTATGTCAAATGCAAACCTTTGTGGAAGCTAAGGGTGGGAGTACTTCTCTGGCAGTTAATTTTTTTTTAATAATATTTACCATTATGCAATCTCACTGGGGAGCAACCTCAGCATTCCACAGGCAAAACAGAACAGTCCTTCTTCTTCTTTAAACACTTGACCAGGTAACTGAGGAGCATTACCGCTTGTAAGCCAGTTTGTCTTGTTCTGTACTGTCAGGTCAGTGTCTCTCCCTTCCTCTTTTTCTGAAATACACATACTCCAGAGTCATCCAGCTACCTCTCCTTTCTAAACAGGAAAGATTGGTGTTTTCTCTGGGAATGTAAATATGAAGTGGGAATAGATGTGATCAAGAAAGCAACGTTTGATGATTTGTCCACTACTCCAAATGAAGCCAACTGATTACATTATTTCCAAACCATCCAGTGTTGGCTCCATCCAGAGGGCTGAGAGAAGCGTGCCTTTGTCACTTTGTTAATTCAAAGTGTGCTGATTTTGATCCATTAGAATTTGCCCAGGCACCTGTTGGCTGCAGATAGGCTCCAATAGTGTGAGATAAGGCCTTGGCAAGGGACCAGGAGCTATTCTGGACACTTTGTATAGAACTTACTCATCCCACTTAATCACAGCTAGGGTATAGAGTGAGCACGTCAGAAGGCACCAGCACTTTATCTGAAACCAAGGGGAAGATCCTACATGCTCAGGCTTTCCTTCTCTGAGCACTGCCCACCTCTGCTCCTGCTTTACAGATGACAGCAACCAGCATGGCTGTCCCTGCCCACTGCTCACAGTGCTCTCTCTGTCTTTTCAGGACTGTAGAAAATCACATCTCCCAGCCCCCTTCACCAGGGCCTGATTTTCTGAGGGTGACTTCTGTTTAAGCAGTAGTGTGGACTAGCTAGGACCTCACACAGCTTTGCTGCCTTCGCCTTTATAGGATTATTCATTTATAGCTTGGGCCGCATCCAGCCTGCACTGACGCACTGCGTTAACTTAGCACAGGGAGGACGAGGAACGTTACTGGGACTATTTTTTTTCCTTAAATTTGAGCCTGATCTCCAGTATTCTCCTGAACTAGAGACTAGCACAGATATTTCTTCCCATAAAAAGGGGGCCTAGCCACACACCTCTGATCTTTGTGGAAGTCAGTATACAGACTGTTGGACTGCAACAGCCCACTATAAGACAGGGCAAAACATTGAGATGGCCACATGTTAGACATGTTAGGACATGGGTACGTCCTCCTAGTACACCTTGCAGTATGGTGAAACCAAAGGCTTCCTGCCTGCCTTGTTTCTGGTGGATATGGATAGCTGCTGTGCTGGATGAAAACACCCTAGTGCCTGCACTGTCATGGCACTGGCACTTGGGAGCGGGTTACCTTTTCACACGGATGTTGAGCATGCCGTTGGAGGAATCAATGATCTGCATGGCATTAGCATGGGACAGGCCAGCACATGACTTCCCATTGATAGATAGTAGAACATCATTTTCCCACAGGCCTCCACGGCACGCTTTGCTTCTCTTTCGAATCTGAAAAAGCAGAAGAGAGGATAGGGATGAAGAGAAGAACAGCAGCTATATAGTTCAGTTACTTGTCTCTTGCTGGCCCTTCTATTGCTCACAGAATAAAATAAGGCCTAAGACTACTGTGCTGACAGAGGGGAGCACTAATCCTCTTGGATGAGCCCTGGCTGTGCCTTTTGGTCTTTGTATTCCTGTTAATTCCAAGAATCACTCCGCTGAGCATAGGCCTGACAATCACCAACCCAGTTCAAGTTCTTTAGTGCAGATGAAAGACTTAAGAATATCTACATGCTCTTCTCCTCTTGTTCCCTGTCTCCTAAGTTGGTTAGGGAGTCTGTGTTTCAGAGAGGGAACAGACTATGCCTGCACATGACCATGTGTCTTTCTGCATGCCCCTACTGTACTTCCTTGGTATGATCCCTGACTCATGCAGAGCCTCTGCAAGTACCATCCTCAGGGAAGCTGACACTGGGGAGAGGTGGCTGTTCTGAGGCATGCTCTGTTGTTAAGCATTCCTGCTCCAATGGTTTTGGTCAGTGTATTTCTGGACATCTGCATCAGGCCATATGGTGTCCTGTTACACAAGTGTAAACTCAGAATAAATCTTTAGCCTTAACAGGAGTTGTGCAAGATATGCATTGCTATATCTGAGAAGGGAGTCGGAGTCACTGGTTCCAGGCAAGCTCCTAGATCTGGCCTCTCATGGCCATCTTGCACCAATGGTTTCCTCTCCCTTTCATTCCATCATCCACCAGTTAAACTTCTTACCAACTCAGCCTAGCCTTTCTGCTATGGCAAGCAAGCAAGCAAACCAAATGCCCACTCAGCTAAAAACCACAGACTTCTCCCACACAGGCAAGCAATGGGGATAGTCTTGTAGGACAGCTTGGCACCTGTAATGTACTCATTTTGCATATAAAAGTCTAGGCAGGTAAAATCACTGAGTCAGAGCAAGTGAGGACCAGGTAGTATTATACTCTATTTGTGGATTCTTCTAGAATATTTCTTCAGATCTTGCAGTTAAGTGAAAGACAAATCACTGCAGAGCTGTTTAACAGAGGGTGCAATGAACAGATTGTGTCAGATCCCTGCAGAGAATTAATTCTCAACAGAGCACCTTCACCCATATCTCACAGCCTTGCTGCTTGAGCCACCAGACTCATCTACAACGTCATAAAGATACTTTGCTCACACTCCCATGGCAGCTTAAGGAAAGAGAAGTGAATGTGAGAGGATAGCTGCCCTGTCATTGTTCTTGCAGGAGCAGCAGGGGAGCAGGAGAGGAGAGAGCTGGAGCCCTAAGGAAGTCCCATGGCATGATTGGCTGGTCTTAGGGCCCAGGCCCCCTGCACCCATAGGGTGTGTGAGTGCCTTGGGCTCGACCCTGCTGGCCTGTGTTGAGCAGACAAGAGCAACACTCCTCCCAGGTCAGCCTGTCAGCAGGACTGAGAGGTGTTGGGGAAAAAGATGGAAAGAGGAGGGCTATGCTTCAAGTTGGTTTTGTGTTCACTGGTACTTTATCACTCTGCAGCCTTTCCAACTTGACCCCAAATCTTGCCTGCATGCTTAAAATAGCGACTATCTCATCCCAGCTGCCACATCCATCAGCCCCTGTCATTTTAGTCCTTTATCTCCCTCCTTGTTAATATAAGCCTGGAATGAGCATGTGTAGGTCTGTAATGAACTACTGCTGAAGAACCACTGTTACAGAATAAATGCTGCTTCCTGATACTTCCTCCAGATGCAGCTGTTAACTGAGAAGGTAAACCAGACACATTTTCCAGTGCTGCCTACTGACACAGCAGCTGATGAAAAGACTTGGAAAGTTGAAAAGAAGTTAAAAGGAGGGTTTCCCAGTATTCTCCAAAAGGCCAACTGCTGCTCCATAGCCAAGTACTTGGTGCTTAGCACTGGATGGGCATATACTTGCTGAGTATCTCTCCCAGTTGTGAAGTGAGGGAACTGGATGTTAAAGGCTGTCAGCATGTGCTCAGAGCATTCCTTACATCCCATGGTATTCCTCCCTGCTCACTGAAACCAAGGATGTAGGTTGGTGACCAGCCAGAACAGCAACAGTAAGCTTCCTGCAGTTCTCTAGTCCGTCAGTACTGCAAGTCTTTGCAGGCAACTGTTTGGGGTTCCTAGGCAGGAAGTATCAGGCTGTGCTCCCAACACTGCCTGATGATGTTTCACGTACCTTTATACCAGAGAAGGCTGGTGGGATGCAAGCAGGCCATGTGGGCTGATAATCATGAGCAGGCAATGCACTTTTCTCATGGTTAATGAGGATGCTGGGTCTGGCTTGGCCTGTGCTCAAATTTTACTGGACTGACAGAAAGCACACGCACTAAAGCAACTATTGGTACTTTAGTGCTCTACAGTACAGGAGGGACTTTACCATGTCTCCATTCCTTTTTGGGAAAACAGGACCAGGTCTCTTCCAGTGCAGGAAGAGACCTGTAGAGTCTGAAAATAGCATGTGTCTGGCTCAGTCTTCCACAGATTTATAAACCCTCCCTGGAAGTATATGAATTTGATTCCTGGGATCAGAGGGAAATGAACTATCCACAGCTTAATTTTTATGCCAAAACCCCTACCCCAGTGCATTTGCCAGGGAGGAAGGCAAAGGGGTTAAACACAGAAGAGGATTGTTCAGAGTAAGAAGGACAGGAAAGGACTTAATCCACAGCCACGATGGCAGGGTGCAGTGTGCTGGAGGCTGCAGAGCCTCTGGACAGAGACCAAGATGAGCCTGCCAGTTTTTATATGACTGCCAGCTCTGTGCTGTAGAGAGTTTAATGACTACCCATAACTGCACATTTTGAGTACAGCGAGGGCAGCACTGAGCCTTTGAGGCCCTCAGCCAGGGTGGCTGCCCAGTCCAAAAGCCAGGCTCCCTGCCCATCCTGAAGGCTAGGCTGCCCTCAGGATCAGCCACTTGCTCCCCATGTCCAAAAGATGTCCCCTCCTGGGCACCCAGTGAGCTACATGAAGTGTCACTAATAGAGAGCTTCTGCTTAAGCTGTAGAAAACTTGGAAGGTGTCAACCACCAGCTCTTCTGAAGAGGTGGGAAAAGTTGGAAAAAGTGGTGTTTCAAAGAGAAAACCTCTGCTTTCTGTAACACATACCTGGGGAGCTTGCTTGTACAAATGAGAAGCAGCACTGACAGACTCTGACAAGTGGTCAGGGTTGGCCCCAGACCTGCCCCTGGGGGATTGCACTGTCTGACCTTCTAGCACATACTGCCGAGGACTGACCTCTCCTTTTGTGAGAGGAGCCCCACAAATTCTGTGAGCCTCTTGTAACTGACTGTTAGACTTTCCACTTCATGCCTCAGTGGACACACTCCCCCATGACATATTCTTGTCAAGGTATGTCTTGTTTAGATTTCAGATGGGTTTAGGAAATCCCAATTTCAGAGTCTTATGGATTTATGCTACTGGAAATACAAATCAGTGTGAAAAACTGGAACACATTTACTCAGCATACTGTCCATCTCCCTGTCCTCTCAGCAGGAGAGAATGAAAGAGCAATGAAAGAGCTCTTGTCAGAGAGGTTTGGGTGTCTGCAGTACCTATGTACATGCACATACACACACATGGTTTTTTTCATTGCTTTGCCTGCTTCTTCTCATTGATCATGTTCAACCAGACAGAAAGGAAAGAACAGAGACAGCTGAGACGAAAAAAAAAAAAAGAAAAAAGAGAGAGAAAAAGAGTGAGGCAAGGAATAAGAAAAGGTGTTGAAAAGAAGGTCAGTGCTAGGAGAGGCCAGGAAGGCCAGGGTTGAGATGAGGTTTTAACAGTACAGTACAAGTTTCCTTTTACACCCCTAGGCAGACAAAAGGACATGCTGACTGTTGGATGTGTCTTGGGGAATTTAGCCTAGCTTTCAGGAACAGAATGCAAGAGAGGAGGGAGTCAGATGCAACTTGGCAGCATCTGCCCTTCAGTAAAGACTATATTTAGGTAGTGGTATGTGGGGGCTGAACACATGCTGGGATGCTAAGAATAGAGTAATCCTGATAGTAACTCAGTGGCTTCACATCTTGCCTCAGTACAGCCCAGGGAACCTGTCTTGAAACTTTGCAACCACTCTCCCTGCTGGCCAGCACCACTTCTTCATAAGGAAATAGGCTGTGGGTAAATAGAAGTAGTTTGCATTGTAAGTTCATGTCATCCATCTCTCCCCTTACCTCCCCAAGCCACCTCCCACTTCCTCTCATTGGGAGACCTCAGCCTAACAGGAAGGCAAATTACATTATCAGTCTTCCCCCAGTCTCCTACAATCTTTCCAGCAGAAACCTAGCAACCTCAGTTCAAGTCAGAGTTGTATACTGAATAGAATTCATCTTCCCACCCAATGTCCTTCCACTCTCTGATTGCATCTCTCAACACACAGCTGTCTCCTTTCCCTAGAAGCTACAATGCCGCGGGATCCAACACTCCATACAACCTGGCAGTGTTTAAATTTCATTCCCAGCCTTATGTGAAATGTAATCCTGTCACAGGGTTCTCATGGAAAGGTAAGAAATGACTTGTGGTATAAGGCATTACCAAAATGGAGTGACTCAAGCAAGAGCCAACCAGCATGTGGGTTTGCTCCTCCTAGAACTTCCTGCTCAGCTGAACCACAAACAGAGCAGTTGCTAGATGCAAAAGCAGAAACAAACACCCTCCATCTCTTCTTTCTGAAGATGTGTATTCAGATCATTTTGGTTATTGGACCAGTTTGGTTTTTGTCCAAGGCCAGGGTCTACTCTTTTTTGTGCAAGGAAGGATACCCCTGTGGCTAGAGCGAGGAGATGGCTCAAGTGGGTAGATGGTTGGAGTGCAATTCAGAAGACCTGGATGATTTTTTGTGTGACCTCGGAGAAAACACCCAGACTGTGAGCTATAAAAGGCAGGAGCCTGGAAACCAGAACATTTTCCAACAGTCTTTCTTTATCTCAGTTGCCCACCTGAACAAAGAGATCCAGTAAGATACTTTTCCTATGCCTTATCTATTAAGTAGCAAATAATATCACATCCTCATGTCAGTACCATGTTTTTATTGGAAGCTATTTTACAGGAGAATATTTACTTTAATCTGTTATAATTACACTAATCATTACAACTACACAGGAAGTTAGTTCCAGTAACTTCCTGATGAAACATTGTATTCCTTCTTAAGAGGTGACACCAGAAGACTTGCCTCTTGGTAAAGTAGGTCCAGTGTCTCTGCAGACCTACTTCACAAGTCATCCATGGTGAAGCTTAATTAGGGAGTCTTTATATAAAGAAAGAGGGAAGAGAACACACACTTTGTGGAATGGATACAGCAAGGGAGAGTGGTGAAAAGACGTATCTTAAGTGGCAGGACAGACTTGAGTGGCTTCTGGGCAAGGGGTTTAGCGATGAGAGATGGTAGTGGAAGAGGATTCTGGTACTGGTCAATTGGTTAAGTACATGCTAGACTGCTGTGAAATATGTTACTGCCTAGAGTGTACTGGTGCAGGAAAGAGAGTACAAATTCTTAGATGCATTATATTTAATTCTGACTTTTACCAGGGGATACAAGCTGATATAAAACAAACACAAACAATCAGGGATTGTTGGTGTTCTCTCTCTGTTGGTTTTCTCTTACTGAAACAAACTGCCTTAAAATGAGGTTTTTGATGTGATAATACAAGAGAGGGGAGAGGAAAACAACCTCAAACAATCCACTTTCTTTTTCTAAGCAAAAAATTTAGCACAGGTCTCATTGCTGGGAGCAAGTTTCTAGCTAGAGGTTGATAAAAAGAGGCTTTATAGCTATTTGTTACTTGATGGTAGATTAGATGAAAAGTGATTGAAATGTAATATCAATGGCAAAGAATAATGCCATGTGTACTAGAACAGATACTAAAAGTACCTGGTAAGCATTTTACCCTCAAAAGAGTAAGCAGCAGGATATCAAGCATTTTTTATATGAAGCAAGGATTCAGAAGGAACAGATATATTTGTCAAATATTTGTACCAGGTCCCACATGTAGGACCTGTGAGAAAAGTAACTAAATGTTCAGAAGAAACATAGTTACACATGTCCCATGTAAGTCCTTTTTCTAGAGGCTTAGCCTGGCTCCTGTGCTGTAAAAGATTTTAGAATCTAAACCTAATGGAATTGGAGCTTATAAGCAAATCCAGCAATCAAAATGTCTTTTTACAGGTACAGGCACTGAACTGGGACAGAAGGAGAGAAAGACCTTTGAACACAGGGCAGAGTTATCCAGAGACATGGCTTCAGTCCTCCAGGACAAGGTGCTCCCAGCCTTCGCACGCTGTGCTGATATTGCGCTCTAAGGGGCCGTGAGCATTTGCAAGCCCTGAATAAAAACCCTTCTCAAAGCAGAAGGCTCTTTTCAGCTGCTACTAATTGTTGAACAGCAACAGTCTTAAATATAATATGCCTCCAGAGTACGTATGCTGAGAGAGGACAAATTAGAAGAAGACATAACTAGTATTATTTCCATAGAATGAGGGTCACTTTTGTTTGCAAAAATTATTGGACACAGCATTTATAATATTGCACGTGTGGGTTACTGCACCAAAAGACAGCACTCACTAAACCAAAGGCAGCCTCTCAGCAAGAGTCTGAGGAGGATAAGAACTGTTGTTCTGCGGCAGCAAGGACAGGATCAGACACAAGTATGGATTAGAGAAGTACCCCATTCACCTGAAGGATCTAGGGCACTTAGGTACAGTGACCTTCCCTTGTCTTGCAACATCTTTGTAGTCATCTTGTAGGTATGAATGTACATCAGAAATCAGGCTCAGCCTCCACAGATGTATTCAGTAGTTCTAGCCAGCAGCTGGCTGAATAATGCTGGTGAATGAACCTGAGCTCTGGACTGTAGCATTAAACTCTTGAAATGATCCTTGGCACATCTTTACCTCAGATCAGCTATTGCTGTCCAGAACAGTTCCCAGGCACAATTCAGGAGCTAGAACAGACCATTCCCAGAGCCACTGCCTGTGGGCATGTGGCCATTTTGTTTGGAAGAATAGAAAATGTTAATTACTGGGCTTCATTACACTCTGTAGCAGCTGGCATAAGTGCCAGAGAATGGTCCCAGGTACATTTAATGCACCAGGTATAGATGGAGCATGGATGGTTTCACTGCAACTTCTCATCGAGAGATTCTTCCAGGTCCTCGGAAAGTTCCACTGGTGCCACAGCATGCGTTCCCTCGCTAGCAGCCAAGTGTAGCACCTGCCTAAGTGCCAACAGGCCATAAAAGAAGTCCAGGAGCACTCCCAAAGCAGCTTGAGGCACTCCAAAACCACCATTAGTGACTACTACAGACTAGGCCACCAGCAGTGTTTTTTTAGGTGTGACAGTAAACATTTGTGAAAACAGATAAAGAACAGGCTGCCCACTGAAAAGGGGAGAGGAAGAGAAGGTGCTCACAAATCTGGAAGCCATCAGACCTATTTGGGTTAGAGCTGGCACCTACAGCAGGAATAATGTCACATGAGCAAAGGAGAATGGCACAGAGCAGCCAGGCTGTGTGTCATTGGGATCAGTAACATGGCAAACAGGCAGCAAGGATATCTTGCAGAGGAGACAGTAGAAACAGTGAATTATCAGCAGGGAACCATACAGGAAAAAGGGGGAGTATGTGGGAAAGAACTAAAAAGGAGGTTGTGATGAACTGCTCTTAAACAACAAAACAGTTTTTGGTTTTAGAACCAATACAATCCTGTGTTACTGCTTCCCCTAACTATTCCTCTAACATTGCTGGAGAGTATTTGTACAAACCAGTCAATTGAAAGGAGTCTCTTGAGCTACCAGGGCTAATCCTCTATAGTTTTCAGAGGCCATATTGTTTACTCCAGTCCATAAACTGACTCAAAAGGTTTTCAATTCTTTTTCTAGATTGGAAAGTCATTGCTGAACCTCCCTGGTTAGTTGTTCTGTACTGTCAATGCTGTCACCTATATTTGAATGGAGTTCCTGGTATTTGCTCAACATCTATTTGTAGATTGCAGTCACCTCTTTCGATATTTTGCTAGGTGAAAGAAGCCTTCTCTCCTTCTCTCCTTTTCTATGGCTGCTCTACCTTACATTTATTTTCCTTGAAAGTGGCTGATTCTGTATGGTATTCCCAGTGAATTCCCCCTTGTGCATTAGACAGTAACATCAATGCCTTCCTATCTCTGTTTGACATGTTTCCCTGAGGCTCATTTGTTTATATTTGCCTAGTTGTTTTTTTTTTTTTTCCCAGAGATTCATAATTTTGCTGTCTTATAATTGGTGATGCACTAATATGCCCAGGTCCTTCGCCTCTACTATCAGTACCAGCTGGAAAGATTCTGTTTCCTCTATTTTGTCATTATTACTTGTACTTGTGCTGAAGGTAGAAGTGCCTTCCTTGCTTTTTATAGAATGTAATCATGTTTCCCCCACATTGAATAAATCTTGTTTTGCAGCAGCATCCCTAAAGGCAGGTTTGCATGCACTTGCACCATCTTAAAACTGTCCTGTTCATCTTCATAAAAATTATTTCCATAATAAAATTTCATGTTAGGTTTCTACTTTGGTTGACTAATGGCATTAGTACTTACAACTTTTCTCAGACTAGGTATTTTACATTTTGTTTTGTTTCAAAAGCCTTTGGTGCACATATCCTTACTGCAAAGAAATGCTCCAGGAACCTGATGGTATAATTCTCTTACTCTCTTTTCAGAATGGGTGAGCCTTCTCATCAGCTACAGCTACATGTGACAACCACGTACTTTCCCTCAGCCTTTCTGAAATAAAAATCTTGCCATCTATGGATCCTTTTTGTTTCCTGTGTTTATGTTTGTTTTCTTTCTTTCCTGATGACTGTTTCTGGTCAAAGATTTCTTGTGTTGCATTGTCATTTGCACCACAGCTACTGAGCTATACCAAATCAGCTTTATTTTGTTGAGGGGTAGTGTAAACTCCCACTAGACTTTACCTGCTTCTTTAGGTAAGAGGTAAAAAATTCATTAGGAATCACAACAAGCCAATATGAATCCAGAGTAGTTCAACTGATTTCACTTAAGAGGACATTACTGTAACTAAGAGTGAAATTAAGATTATCTTTTGCTTTTTGTACTCTTTAGTCTTTATTTCCCTCTTTATTTGTTTCTGTAGTTCTCGATATCCCTACTAATTTCAGCAGAATGAGTCATGTCCTCTGTTGTGGTTTGATCATGCTGTGTATCTGCCTGCTGAGCATATCAATGTCTGCTTTTCTTTCAGTTTATTCGTTACAGCATGATGCTTTAATACAATCCTCATTGAAAAATCATCTATTCTTACTCACCGAAGGCTCCCCAGACACTTAAAAGTTTTCTTTTGTTTATTTTTTGGTCTTACTCGCTATTCTTATAGTATCAGTTTTTATGAGATGAATTAATAATGGTACACCTTTCAAATACACATCAATATGGTAGCCTTCAGATTCACATTAGGCAATTTTAGCACCTGGACACTGAAATGATTGTTTGGGTGGAACAAAAGAGTCAGTATGTGCTCTTGTAGGCAAGTCTAAGATGAAAGGAATAGGCATTTTGCAGTTACAGATCTGGAACCATATAATCAGTTAGTGTTAATGGTAGCATTTCAATCTTGTTTGTGTTATTTAGATTTGTGCTTTTCCCTCAGTATTCACTGGCATTGCTGGAAGAAGCAATGTTTGATCCCAAGGCAGGCACAGCTGGTTTGGCTCTGTAAGTTTACTTGAACACAAAAGTAGTTATCATAGGATCATAAAATGGTTGGGAAGCATCTTAAAGATCATCTTGTTCCAACTCCCCTGCAACAGGGAGGGACACTTTCCACTCGACCAGGTTGCTCAGAGCCCCATCCAACCTGGCCTTGAACACTTCCAGGGATGCGGCACCCACAACTTCTCTGGGCAACCTGTTCCAGTGCCTCACTACATCTAATCTAAATCTCTCCTCTTTTAGTTTAAAATAATCCCTCCTTATCCTATCATTATCTATCCATCTAAAGTATATCTCTCCCTCCTTTTTGTAAGCTCTCTTTAGGTACTGGAAGGCTACAATGAGGTCTCCCCAGAGCCTTTTCTTCTCCAGGCTGAACAATCCCAGCTCTCTCAGCCTGTCTTCACAGGAGAGGTGCTCCATCCCTTGGATCACCTAGATCCTCCAGGCCCTCGGAGGCCCACATCCCTCCTGCACTGAGGACCCCAGAGCTTTATGCAGTGCTCCAAGTGGACAGAGGGGCAGAATTACCTCCCTCCACCTGCTGGCCACTCCTCTTTTGATGCAGCTCAGGATGCTGTTGGCCTTCTGGGCTGTCAGGGCACGCTGCAGGCTCATGCCTAGTTATGTGTGACCCAAGAGACTGTCCACAGGTACGTAATTCCAGCGTCTTTCCCTAGGTGTGTCCCTGAACCCATAAGCCACAGGGAGTTATCGAATGGCACAGAAGCTCTGTGGCAGCTGGATCCAGCATGTGAAGATACAGCTGCTTTTCTACCCCTTTGTATCAGCTGGACTGAGGTTTGGAATTGGTCCCTTGCTTGGAGAAAGTGTTTAAACTACAGCTATGCATCCTTTTACTCTGTAGACAAATGGGTTCGCACCCCATAATAATGTACTTTATTGTGTTACAACCAGTTGAATACTTTGCACTAGAAAACAGTTTCAAATGGATCTATTCACTGTACATTTCGACTTAATTGCAATTTGAAAAAAGCCAGTAATTTAAGCCATCTTTGTGAAAACGCCTTATGAGGGAACAACCAATTAGAGGCCCACCAATGTGAGGAAAGGAAAGGAAAGGAAAGAAAAGGAAAGGAAAGGAAAGAAAAGGAAAGGAAAGGAAAGAAAAGGAAAGGAAAGGAAAGAAAAGGAAAGGAAAGGAAAGAAAAGGAAAGGAAAGGAAAGGCATACAGCACACACAAAGAATTTTAAGGAAAACAAAAAAAAAAAGATACTGAGAACAGCAAATGCTGATTAATTTTATCATAATCTCCATAAAGAGAAACAATAAAAAAGATTATGGTGATGTGAACTTTAGAAAGCATAAAGTCAAGAAGACTATGAACTGGGTACACTGATCATGTAAGATGAGGAATCATGAAGGGCTTTATAATACAACAAGAGCGACTCAAGCAGGAAATCCCACTTAGTGCAACATTTAGTCTTTGGAATGCCTGGTTGCTTGGTGTAATCAAATCTTCATTAGGAAAACATGTAAGGCTTAGATAAGTAAAGTACTAGTTGTTCAGAAACAATTTTCTGTTTATGTATAGGGTAAACCACTAGGACTACCAGTTTTTAGATACCCCAGGGCATGCCCATAACTACCTGAGGGGAAAGGATTTCCCTCCACATTGCATTACTCAAAAATTAGATGCATTGGTCAAATTACAACTTCCTCTGAAATACTTGCAGGAAACACAAAGGAAGCAGGACAAGAGGTGACTTGTAACCTAGTCTGGCTTAGCAATTCCAGCATCTCTACCGAAGTACAGGTATCATTTATATATAATGTATTTGTTATACTTGATTAATTTCCCAAATTAAGTTTTTATTACTTATTCATCCAAAAAGGTACATTTGACTCAGCATCCAAAGGTAAGCATGTGGATACTGTCAGAGCTGAGCAGAGAGAAATCTCAGGCATATTTGCAGCCGTGTTTGAGTGTAACTTTCTCATGGATTGTTATGAGAATTCACTAACACAAGAATGTAAACTCCTTGCACTTGATATTTGTTAGAGTTATTCTTAGCTATCCAATAGCTTTAAGAGGTGTTACTCTTATTAACCAATAATATGATACTTGGGTGCTGTATATATATAAGACGTGTGATTTGAAATAAAGGTAGTTGGAGCTGAAAGCTGGGTGCTGCGGTTTATGTTGCTCGTTCCTTGGCTGTTCCCAGGAGAACTGCGACAGTAAGCATCTTTCCTTAGTGTTACTACTATGACTTTTCTAGCCTAGAAGTTGAAATTGTCTAAAATGACAGCACTGGAATCTCTGAGACACAAACTGTATCCACTCAGTTATCTCCTGGCACCTATCAGCTATTCATGTCTGTATGTTCTATCACATGACACCTGGCAGTTTATTCTCTTCTAAGCAGGTTACATTCAGATATGATCTTCCTGGGTACCTGGTAAGGACCTACAAATCCATTCTTTGGAGACTATTTAAATGGTGTTGCCTTTAAGACAATATGTAGAGTTACTGGATGCTATTAAATTCTGGGCAATAATAGACAAAAAAAGATAATTAAAAGCCTGCCTGAAGAATGATGTATACTTTGAGCCTCAAATGGATTTGTATCAATTATATTTTCCATAATTACTTTTAATGCCATATCCAAGTATTGTAAAATTATATATATTTGTATTGCTAGACTTTAAGTACAGCACCCAGTTCTGGGTGAGAGCTGCTTCTAGTTAATACCTTCCTGCAAGTGCTACTAATCCTTGAGTAATATTCCATTCACCTTAAGGTGCAACTTAGCCTGGGTAATGGCTAGTTCTTGCTGCCGTTCAATCCTGAGTCATCTTTATAGACACTCAGAATCTCCTCCCTCTTCAGTCCCAGTTTCTTGTCTACTGAGGGAAAAACAAGAGACAAAATAATCTTAGACCATGTAGAGTTAATGTAGCCCCTGAAAAATCCATTTTCCTAAGAGCCACTGATGCTAGACACCTGTTTCATGGATACTGATTCTTTCTTTTTAACACCTGAAGCTCTATCAGTATGTGCAGAAGTTGTTTTTCTGGAGAAAAATCATCCTTCTCTGCATAAGAAAAATTCACTTCAAGGCCAAGCTATGGGATTCCAAAGCATTTGGCAGAAGTTACAAATACTCTGTGATCTGAGGTGAGCCAAGTGACACAGAACATTTAATTTCAAAATTCTGTCAGAAGCATAGTCTGCTTAAAGAAACAGAAGGAGCTGGGCATAGCATTTTTTCATTCCTGCTGCTGGGTGCCTTCCAGTGAGACATCCCAAGATATCATTGTGTCAAGACTAATGCAGCTGTTAGCAGTTTAATAAAGATGACATTTTTTTACCCTAATTTTTAAGCTATTCAGTAGTCTTTCTGAAAAGACAACAGTAACAGCTGTTTATCAAAAGTAGTGCAACACAGGTTCATGTTTATTCCATTTTTTATTTCATCTCCCATCCAAACAATTATTTTTCTTTAATTCTTGAAATTAAACCAATATTTGCTGCTTAGAGCATCACAAATATTCACTTCAGACAGTAGTGAGAAACTTTCACCAACAGAAGAGGCACTAAGAAATGTGCATCTCTTTTGAAAGCTGGAATATAGTAATGAAGTGTTAGGGACAGTTGAATTAAAAATAATACTTCTACTGCTTCAATTTATTTTTTCTTTAGTTGGATGTCTGACATGAGTATTGAAGTTTCCATATTTGAGCCCTTTTCCCTGCACTGTCACTACAGTTATAGCTCTGCTGACAACTCGGGAGAGTTGTACAGCTTACGAAGTGTCTGAGCTGTACAGACCTGCACTGAAGCAGATCTTCACCTGACACTTTTCTCTACCTCAACAGCATCTATTCCAGGACCCGCAGCCCACCTCATACCCGGCTTGAGCACACCACCCAAGCTTTCCTTTTAAGATCTGCTGCCATGGTAAGGAGTTCCTGTATTCCTTTACAGTACCGAAAGATGCCCGACTCAGTAGGACTATCTTAGTTCAGCAGAACAACTTTGCTCTCACAGTTCACATCTCAGGGTCCTACCTTTGACACTTGAAGGGGTCTTTTCTGCTCTGAACCCCCTTGCAGGCGGAAGCCCCAGGGGGCACCTCCAGACAGAGTGATGAGCATTTCTTCTTCAGCTCCCATAATTTCTGTGCTTTAGATATTTTGTCTTCACAACTTCAGTACAGACTCCAGTTCTTAACAGGCAGAATCTTCTATTCCCATATTCACAATTCACACCACCACTCTCCAGTCCCCACAAGGCCCTCTGCTCACTTTCTCCTTGAAGTTCACACACACACAAGAGTTGAGACTGTAAAGCCCAGCCTTCACTGCTCTTCTGGACTCTCAGCTGCTGCTCTGCCTATGATTAGACATTTGATTCTGCCCTTGGTAAGGGGCCAGAGTTGTCCTACACACGTGTCATGTCAATCTCACCCTCTGTGCCCCCCCCGCATACACGATGGATCTCTCACCGGAACGTGGCTGAAAATAGCACACCTCCTGTCTCTCCAGAGCTTTGTCTGACACTCTTAAAGCTGGAAGCATTTCAGTAAAATTTTTATTTCCACTTTGCTTTCCAAATGCAAATCTTAGAGTCACTCAGTACTAAGGATCCATCAGTATGAGTTTCAGGCAAGGACATGTCACAGGCACAAACTTGTACAAATCAGGTGACAGCACCTGACCCTATGAATTGAACAAAACCAGCTTGCAAATAATGTGCTCTCCACTTCTATTTTCTCCATGCAGCTAGTGGTATTATGCAGCAGCACTATGTGCCTGCCCTGAAAGCCACAGGCAGACTACAGATGTACTGTGCTCCCTCTGCAGTGTGCTGCTCCCTGACATCCCCTACATCCACCCTTAATATTAGACACTGGGACTAGAATAGCTGGGATTAGCTACACACACAGGATTCAAACAGTTCTCTGCAAGGCACTGCTTACATAGACTCAATGGCCAAGAGAGCCCAACCAGGTCATAGAATCAGAGAGTATTTTGGGTTTGAAGGAACTTCTAAGGATCATCTAGCCCAATCCACCTGCAATGAGCAGGAACATTTTCAACTATACCAGATTGCTCAGAGCACTGTCCAATGTGACCTTGAGTGTTTCCAGGGATGGGCATCTGCCACCTCTCTGGGCAACCTGTTACAGTGCTTCGCCAGGGTCGTAGCACAAATTTTTTTCCTTATATCTAGTCTAAATTTACTCTCTTTTCATTTAAAACCATTACCCCTTGTCTTATAACTATAAGCCCTACTAAAAAGTCTGTCTACAGCTTTCTTAAAAGCCTCCTTTAAGTGTTGAAAGATCACAGTAAGATCTCCTCAAAACCTTCTTCAGGCTGAACAACCCCAACTCTCTCAGCCTTTCTTAGTAAGAGAAGCCTTCGTCCCTCTGATCATTTTCTTGGCCTCCCTCTGGACCTGCTCCAATAAGTTTATGTCTTTCCTGTGCTGAGGACCCCAGAGCTGGATGCAGATCTCCAGATGGGGTCTCACTAGAGTGCAGTAGAGTCCTTTGGTGGTTTTTCTTTAGGACTGTGACAGACAAGGCCTCCTAGCCATCCCAAGCCAGGGAGTTACAGAAGAATTAAAGTACACGTTCCCCCTTTCTTACAAGGCTTACAACATAATTTTCTGTTAATGTTCTGAGGACAAGCTTACCCTTACCTCTTCCTTATTCTCCAAGTGCTTATCTCTCAGTGATTAATATCCTTACACTATAACATCCAGAGGATGTACTTTTGCTGTGATGTTGTTTGGTTGACAACTCCATTGCCAGTATTATAGCACCACTCATCCGGTGCCACTGCATATTGCTGGTGGGCACACACCAACACAATCATAGGATCATAGAATCATCAAGGTTGGAAGAGACCTTTGAATTCATCAAGTCCAACCATCCATACAGCACTACCACTCCAATTCACCCTAACAGTGAAAATGTTTCTAATATCTAATCCGAGTCTCCCGTCTCAACTTAAACCCATTTCCTCTTGTTTTTTCTATAGCCACAGAAAAGATCAGTCCCCACCTCACTGCAATCTCCTTTCAGGCAATTGTAGAGGGCGATGAGATCCCCCACGAGCCTCCTCTTCTCAAGACTAAACAACCCCAGGTCGCTCCTCCATTCCTGTAGGACAAGTTTTCTAGATCTTTCACGGGCCTTGTTGCCCTTCTCTGGACACGCTCCAGCAGCTCAATGCCCTTTCTGAAGTGAGGGGGCCAGTAGGGCCTACTGAAGGCAGTACTTGAGGTGTGACCTCACCAGTGCCGAGTACGGAGGGACGATCACTTCCCTGCTGTTAGTAGGGAGTGAACTCTTTGCACCTTGGTGTAGAACTGGCCCTGGTTGCTCCCCTGTCGCGGTCTTTCACAGGCCGCTGGTACGACAGGCGGCCAAGGGCACCGTGGTCAATAGTGGCCGCGGCTCAGCAGCATTCGGCCGTGCCCTGCTCACGCCTCAGCTGCCCGTGCGGATAGCGCTGACTCGGGCTCCGCGAGAACCAGCCCCACAGCCCTTCCGTGCAGCCGCCTCCCGCCCCAGTAGGGACGTCAGCGGCCGCGGCCTCCCGGCGCCTGCGCCGCATCCGGGCCCCGGCGGGCGGAGCG